>SEYY01000301.1:57057-77057 GCA_009176605.1 Armadillidium nasatum
TTAATAATAATAAACAATACCTGATGATTCTGATTCTGAAAATAATGTTTTTGAATCTTTTTTAGGAGAAATCTGACCTTCCTTTTCTTCACTAACATCTAATAATTTATCTTTTTCAGATTCTTCCTCATTCTTATCAGCAATGTCTTTTTCATCTTCTATAACTTCCCCATCTTCTGAATTTTCGGTATCTTTGTCTTCTGAGTCTTCTGTTGTGTCATCTTTCTCTTCTGCATTTTCTGTATTATCTTTCTCACATCCAGATGATTTTGATGGACTACCTTTGCTTGGAGAATTGTGCGTACTATCTTTTTCCTTTTTCTCTTCCACACTTTTATCTTTATCATCGGTATTTTCTGATTCTCCATTTGAATTTTTGTCCTCAACTGATTTAGCTTTGGCATTAATAGTCTTTTTAGGAGTTGATTCACCTATTGATTTATCACAATTATCTGATTTACTATCTGAATTATCCTTATCATTTATTTCTTTACTAGAAATATCAACATCACCATTTTCTACATTATCTGTTAATGTTTTATCTTCACTTTGTGACTTTAAATTTTTTTCCGGACTTTCGGATTTTGAACTTACTTTCAATGAATCAGTTTCCCCATTTAAACCAGAGGAATCTGCTTTTAAAGTTTCATCCATATTCATAAATTTTATGATACACGCTAAAAATAAATAAAGAGGCAGTCTTAATATATATATATATATATATATATATATATATATATATATATATATATATATATATATATATATATATATATATATATATATATATATATATATATATATAATATACACCCAGGCATACAAATAATGAGAAGTAACTGGCAAATTAGATGCATACAATAATTTTAACCCTCTTTCCAGATTTACATCTACAGCCTTAGCTAAAGAATAGATTGAAAAATAATCCTCTTATATTTATATATTTTAAAAGTTTACTACAGAGGTTATAAGAATTAGAAGTGAGTAATCAAAAGAGAGAAAAAAAAATTATTTAAAGTTAAGAAATTTTCATAAAAAGAATTATTAATGAGTTCTAATTGATATACGGTAGTATTAAAAAGTTTAGATTATAAGTTTATTATACATTTAGTTTTAAAAAGAAAACAAACACAAAATATTTATAAACAATATTTCACACAAAAAGTGTAGTATTGTGAATTCCAGCTATGTTTGACAAGAGGCTGGAGAACCTAGTCTAATTGTTTTTACTCTTGATAAAGGCCAGATATTCAGTCAAGCTGAATCAGTCCTTTTGTCTATTATCCCAACTTACAAATTACTTAAAAACAAATTTATAAAATATCAAATCTTTACACTTTAAATGAAATTAGGCATACCTACTCAACTAGTTTACAGTGAGAGGATATTTAGCCAAGCAGATATCTGATAAGAGTGATAAAAAATGAAAAAGACACTAAAAAAAGCTCAATTGTTTTTTTGCACATGTCCTAAACCTTAAGAATTAAAATGATATCTATTAAATTATCCATTCTCCAAAATTTTAAAAAGGAATAATTTTTACTACCATAAGTGCATTTTAATTTACTGAATTTGATTCCCTCACACTTTAAATAGTTTTCCTTCAATATTAATTACATTTACAGTTTATATTTTGAATAACTACTACATACCATGTAAAACAAACAAGAACAAATATACTCATTTTTCATGCATATTATAATACAAGATGAAAATGCATGGCACACAAGCTTATCCCCTGACCCATGAATAGTAGTGATAAAATTTTTATTTATATATATACACATTTAGAAAACTATATTTGCCAATGTGGCTTTTATATAAATTTGAAATTATTTTTTAGTTCCAAAATAAATATAAAATAATTTTTTTTAAATTTTCATAATGACGCTGATACAGCAACCTCATCATATGAGAAACTCGTATGATGTGTTATTAGTTTCAGCTATAGACCAACCATGGTCCTGGTCCCGGCAAACCCTGACACCGGCTAAATATCAGGAAGAACTGGGGTTTGCCTGCCAGGGTTAAAATGGCAAATTATACTTAAGGAGACAGTCCAATTAAAAAAAAAAATGTTTTTTTTAATTTTCAGCCAATTCTCCTGAAATTTTCAGTGTACATAGCTTTTTTCCCACTGAAAAAAGTCCATTTTTAGCATTTTTCTGAGTCCATAACTATTAAAATTTTTTTTTTCAAATTTAACCCTTTTTCAAATGAATGCTCGAGCTAAACCACTTTTTGGAATGACCTGAAATTTGGATTCTATATTCAAATTTTTTTTGGCTACAATAGCTTCTAAAAATCTTTTGTTCTCAGTTACAGAAAAAATGTTATAAGCCCAAAACTGAACAACTATCAAAAAGAAAAAAAAAATTTTTTAAATACTTTCGGGGGGAAGAAAAAAAAAAAAAAAAAAAAAAAAAGCTATAAAATTTCTTATTTTTGGTGGGTGTATAGAGGAGGGATGGGGATACAAATTCCACTCTACACTTTATTCGATGGTTTCGAGATATAGCTTCTTAAAAAAGGCCCATTTTTGACCAAATTTCAAAACTTCCCAAGTTTGAGAGATTATCTGATTTCAAATAAATAGCATTTAATAATGCACTAAATAAAACTTATAGCCATGTCCCTCCTGTAAACAATATCTAAAAATAAAAAAATTAGAAGGTAGCATTTTTTTTTTTAAAATAATTTTTTTCTCTGGAATAGTACAATTTTTGCAAATATTTTTTCAAGTGTTTATAAATTTTCAAGACGTGATATCAAAAAATCTGTTCCAACTAATACAAGAAATTGGGGCTAAGGCTATTCAGTTAAATTTTCAGCTCATGTGGATCAGTGGCTTGACCCCACTATTAATTTTTTTCAACTTTGGGTCCGAATAACTTTCAAACAGTTATAAGACTCAAAAAAACTCAAAATCGACTTAGAACCGAGAAAAAATGCATATACCTGAAAAATTTCAACTCAGCCAGATAAAAAAAATTTTTTTAAACAAAATATAAGAAAATTAAGATTTTTTTTTTTTTTTTCAATATTTTCTTTTTCTTTACTGTTTCTTTTGACCGCTCCTTTTATTTTTTTTTTTTACTAATAAATGTTCATCTTTGTGTTTTGATTTTAGATGCACCAATAAAGATTTGGTTGAAAAATTTTTACTTAGGGCAGCCAGAGATCCTCTTCTAATTTCCTGATTGCACATGTTACATTTAGCTATTTCGAGCCTATCCTGAAACATTGCAAGTACTCCCATATTGCTGAAACTAATCTTTTAGCCATATCGATTAAAAATATATAAAAATAATAATTTTGAAATACTGTAGCTAAATGATACAAGTTTGATACATAGCAATAAAATGACAATTATATGTATAACTACAGGTTATATTGATAATTTTATAGCTTACATTTTTTCAAAGTTTACCTTAGGGTCTTACCTAGGTAAACCTGTTGAATCTATTGTGAATCAGAAGAAAAAAAGAAAAAAAAATTTAAAAACTTTTACTTTTTTTTAAACTTTTATTATACAAAATTTGTAATTTTCTTTCTTTCTTTTTTTTTTTTTTGAGAAAATACATATTATTTAAGTGAATGTTTGTTATTCTACTCCTTCCTTATAATTAAATAAACTTCAATTAAATTTTTATATAATTTTTTAAGCTAATATTACAGTTTTTAACCTCTTTACAAATTTTAGTCAACCCCAGTCCTAATCTCAGTCACGGAAAAATTCTAGCCCCAGTTGGTCCCTACTTTCAGCAACCTTGTGGTATGAGAAAATCAGAGGCTTTTTATTCAAATCATGTAGTTAACTAATTTTTTGATTTGTTTACAAAATCATTTTCATTTTCCAAAAAAGATTTCAAATCAATTCATCTTCATAGTTTCAATATACAAAAAAAAAAAAAAAAAAAAAAAATCTGCAAAAGGGATACATTTACCATAAAAAAATAAAAGGTATAAGAACATAGGAAAATAGAGACAGTAAGAAGCCACAAGGGCCTATCGAGACAGTCCCAGTCCAAACAAATAATAATACAATAATACATGCACGAAAGACTAGGTCTATCCTATTCCTAGTTATCAGTTCATTCATGCAAAGATAAAAATAAAACTAAGCCCAATTACACATGCAATATTCAATGAACCATCACCTACTACATAAAAAACTGCCCGTTAGACTTAGTCATAGGTTGATCTAAAAATTCATATATACCTGCCACTTTGGCTTGATCAAGTTATGCTATATAATACCTAAACCATCCATATATCTATCTAGCTCCCTTTTAAATTTGACAAGAGAATCACAGTCAACAATTTATTATGGCAAGCCATTCCAAAAATTAACAACTCTATTCTGAAAGAGTATTTTCTTAGATTGAGATAGCATGGCTTTTTAATTTTCTTATTATGTCCTTTAATTACTCTTCCACAGTCCACTATAAAGTATTTTTCAATCTCTGTATTACTGTCAGATGCAAATATTTTGTAAACTTGTATCATATCCCCTCTGAGAAATCTCCTTTCAACCAAGAACATTCCTACCTACTTCAACCTTTCTTCATAGCTCTTATTTTCAAAGCCAGAAATCATCCTTGTTGCTCGACGCTGTACTCTCTCCAGCATATCAATGTCTTTTCTTAAATGAGGAGCCCAAACCTGTGCACAATGCTCTATCTAAAATATCTAGCAAGAATGTTTCCATTTACGAATAAAATTGAGAAAGTATGAAACTGAGTTGCTGTATTGTACTCCTACATTTACTGATATCAATATTTTTTGTGATGTATTCTATGCCTATAAGGCGTTGGCATGTTCAATGTAGTTAGCCTAATTATACTATTTTACAACAGGATTTTTAGTATTAACTATTTTTAAATTTATTGAATTTGGTTTTCAAAACTCTTTAGTTTTTCTTTAACTTATATTACATTTCCAATTTATATTTTTAATAACAATGACAGGTAAGAGATGTAAACTACATAATAATCGAGATTTCATAAAACATTTCACAGGAAATGTTAAAAAATATTGCTTCCTAAATGTTATACAATTTTATACCTTTTGCTGTAGGCCTTTCATTGAACTATTGAGAAAACCCGGTCGTATTGCAAGCGTGCCCTAGTATATCTCATTACTAGTTTATATAAGCTTTTTATTAAAAAAAACGTTTTTATATTTTTTAAAAATCATACTTAAACTTTTAAGTTTTTATTTTTATTTACCAAAAAAACATAAAACAAAAACAACCAAAAACAAAAACAAAATTCACTTTAAATTAATTTCTATAGACCAAACTCAACAATGTCCTCCATTTTCAACAATATTTTCAAATAATAAGCTAGCAGAGTAAGCAGACTAGTAGCTGAGTGACGGTGTTGCCAACTTTTTGACATTAATAATGTTAAATATCAGTAAAAATTTCTGGTAAAAATAATACTAAGAATGCTAAAATTTTGCTAAATAAGGAAAAATATATGTCAAATACTTACACTTATAAATATTTTTTAATTAAATGATTCATTGTATGATTAAGGAATGTATGTACAAAGCCGTTTTCTATTCCTCCAGTTTTTTCTAAATATTTAGGTTTCCTAAAAATTTGGGAGAAAAACAGCGTTCTATTCGTCACTTTAGGCGCCAAAACACCCAAATTTTCGCGGGAAAATGACGTCCTCATCTAAGTTTTCTTAAGATTTTTGAAGATACTTTTGTGTGTGTGTGTGAATGTGTCTGTGCGTAGGCGTGTGTGGTGAAAAATAGTTCTTTCGGTCAATCAAAATAAAAATTCTACATTAGAATAAAATATTAAATAATATATAATTGAAAGGAAACTACTACAGCATGACCATGATTGACTGAGTCAATTCAAAGTTTGGGTAAACTTTGGTCAACTTTGGTCACTTTCAAAAATATTACAAACGATAACGAAATATACCCCTTGGCAAATGAACTTTAATAGTAAAAAATGAAATGTTCATCATGTAGGTTACTCAAATGAAGGATTTAATTATGAAATGAATGGGGAGTGGCTTGAGAATGTGGACAAAGAAAAGGATTTATGTGTGATTATTGGCAGTAATCTGAAGGTGGGTGATCAATGTTTGGAAGCAAGGAATAGAGCTAATAAGATGTACAAAAAGAGAAAGAATTAAAAAAATTATTTTTTTTTCTCTTTCTTTTTTTGTATTAAAAAATTATAAATTTAAGTAAAAATTTTATTTCATTTTTATTTTTCAATGGCCATTGTAATTACATTACAATTTTTTGTAAAAATAAAGTTTGATTTTTAAATCTGATTTAAAAATAAATAAAATTAAAAAAAAATAAAATTGTAGCTAAACTTTTCTGGCTACTCTGTCATTCAGCCACTCCTAAAAATCAACAATTGCAGAACAAGCAGAATATAACATGTTTCTGCAAAATGCAATAATTCTTGCATCACTATTGCAGCAGACCACCTTCTTACATGGAGAGCTTCTTACATCTTTGGAGCTAGAACTATGTCTCAAGCTCTGCCATACTTTGGCAATAAATAAATTACAAGATAACAAATACAGTGGCCACTGAAAAATAAAGTACATTATATTTTTTTCTAATATGTTGTTTTTTTGTTTATTTGAGTACCAAGCCTCCAACAATATAAACAGAAGATCCAGAGGCCAAACTTATACCAAGAAGACAACAACCAGCAGAAATTTGGGATCAACTACTCACATACAAAAGGGTATGTACACATTCTTATAATTTTTGCTGATAATTTTAAAAGAATGTACCCTTTATATAATTTGTTAAATTATATTGAGAAAACAGAAAGGGGTCCCAGCATATAATTTTCAGTCTACAATTTAATATACTTTAAAAATATATTTTAAAAATCTATTTAAAAATTAAAATTAGATTTAAAAATCAAATTTTATTTTGAGTCAAGTCAAAAAACTAGTCTATATTATCCTTTTTCAGACTTGGCTCAACTAGTTTATATGGTAGAATAAGGACAGAACAGGAAGAAACTTCAGCAGTAGAAAAGGACAAATACTCCCAGTATTTTTTTTTCTTTTAATAATTTTTTAAGTAAAGAAGAAAAATCACTTGAGTATTACTTCCCCCTTCTATTTTTCTTCCATATATTATAGTACATTTTTCTGTCTATAAGATGTTAGGTAAAATTAATCGCAATGTAGTTTACAAGAGCAAAGAGGTTATAAGCAAGCTATATAATAGCTATGTCAGGCCAGATTTAGAGTATTATTCAAAGGGTTGGGCTCCTCGTTTAAGAAAAGACTTAGATATGCTGCAGAGAGTACAACGTCGAGCAACAAGGATGATTTCTGGCTTTGAAAATATGAGCTATGAAGAGAGGTTGAAGGAGTTAGTAATGTTCTCTGTTGAAAGGATGTTTCTAAGAGGGGATATGATACAAGTTTACAAAATATTTGCATCTGACAGTAATACAGAGGTTGAAAAATACTTTATAGTGGACCGTGGAAAAGTAACTAGAGGACATGATAAGAAAATTAAAAGAAGCCATGCCATCTCGATCTAAGAAAATACTCTTTCAGTAATAGAGTTTTTAATTTTTGGAATGACTTGCCACAAGAGATTGTTGACTGTGATTCTCTTGTCAAATTTAAAAGGGGGCTAGATAGATATATGGATGGTTTAGGTATTATATAGTATAACTTGACTAAGCCAAATTGGCGGGTATATATGAATTTTTAGATCAACAGATCAACCTATGACTAAGCCTAATGGCAGTTTTTTGTAGTGGGTGATGGTTCATTGAATATTGCATGTATAATTGGGCTTAGTTTTACTTTTATCTTTGCATGAATGAACTGATAACTAGGGATGGGATTAACCTAGTATTTTGTGCACGTATTAGTATTGTCATTGTTATTATTTGTTTACACTGGGACAGCCTCGATAGACCCTTGTGGCTTCTAACTGTCTCTATTTTCCAATGTTCCTATGAAGAAAGAAAAGGAAAACGTAGAGTAACATAGATTAAAATTTCAGACATTTATGGATAAAATAAAAAAATAAACTGCCAAGGGATGTTAACAAATTTCTACTAATTGAACACACATTCCTACTAAACTGAAATAAAACATGCTAAATACAGCAGGAAAAATATTAAATTAGTAACACCACAATGGAAACACTGAGTTCCACTACCATCATCGTCGTGGAGAGCATCACGAGCTCATTTAAGAAAATTAAAAAAAAAAAAAAAAAAATTTCACAGTTTAGCACACCTCCCTAGAAGGATACGCCCCCAGAATAAGAACCCCTGCAATTATATTTATTTATAAGTAAAAATATGTGAATTAATCACAGAAAATTGACGATGATGAATGAGAAAAAATATACCAGTTTTGAAGATAACAATGACGATTAATCGTACCATAACTAATCTTATTTAACGCAACGTTCGAAAGAAAGTTGCTAAATAATAACCAATAAAATAATAATAAGCATATAAAAGTATTACTTAGTAATTTAGATCAATGTTATAATTTTAGGACAATCGGGAATCCATATTATTGCCGACAAAAAAGTAAAATAAATTAAAAGTGGCTTCGTAAATAGCAAAGACTTATTTTGATAATCACAAATATTTTTATATTTGTCTTTATTTTTTTGATAACAGTTTTACAGGAAAAACGGTAATATTTGTTAAAAAAAAAAATTTGCTTCATTAACGATGTGGTAACTTATATGTTTAAAATAGGCAACTTTATAGGACGAACCGTGGACGAACTTTTTTAGAAAATAGTCATTAATTTTGAATTTAAACTCATATGCTAAAGAGGCTTATCCACGTTTGCCTATGAATTCCCTTATCCATCCGTCCTACTGTATTACGTCACGAGCTTTCATTGCGTGTGGAAGTGTTTCATTCGCTCTAACCTTGTGATGGCCTGAAAGGCAGTATCTTGTCTGCCTGGAACAAAGACTATGGCCTGGAAGGACGGCATATATCCAAAGTTTAATATATCCTCGTCAGTGAGGTCCGCCATAGTTTACCGTGGGTCCGCTCTCAAGTCAAAAAACATACAAAATGGGTAGTCGTTTTCGTATTCGGAGTAGTAGTATTATTTTTGTTATACGGTTTTCTTTTTTATTTACTTTTTTTTTATAACTTTTCCGTTAAGTAAAAGCGTGTGTAGAATGCATGCAAAGTCTATGAATGCATGTCAGTATATTTTGACTGTATATTATTAATATAGTGAAAGTATAGAGACATTGTGCTAGATCAAATTTTTACCATGATGTCTTTTGTATGTGCACTGTATATATTTTATAGAAGACATCATTTTTAGGTATTTAATTAAAAGTACTCTTCTGTACTATTTGTTTAATTTAATTCATTTAAATTAAAATTATATATTTATATATAATTTTATTTATATGTTTAAGTACTTTACATTTTCAGTAGGTTTAAAAAAAAAAAAAAAAAAAAATGCAAAATTCCTTATGTAATCAAGCCAACATCACAATTACACATGCAACAAATAGCTTAAGTCAAATTATAAATAAATGACAACTAAGCTCATATAGAAAGTGAAATCACCAATATCTCACGGTATTGTCAAAAATACATACTGAAATATACAGTATCCTTTAAAAGTTAATCACATTATTATAATATAAAAAGATTACCATTACTAGGAAACTCTGGTCCTCCATTACTTCCATTTCTGTGACCCCCCTTATATATATATATATATATATATATATATATATATATATTATATATATATATATATATATATATATATATATATATATATTTCATGATACATATGTATCTGTAAAGCTTCCTTATCAAAATTAGCATCCTTATCCATATCCTTATTTGCATATGCAAAAATTGTATCAACAATTTTATATCATTATAAAAATATATTATATTATATATATATATATATATATATATATATATATATATATATATATATATATATATATATATATATATATATATATATATATATATATATATATATATATATATATATATATATATATATATATATATATATATATATATATATATATATATATATATATATATATATATATATATATATATATATATATATATATAATATATATAATATATATATATATATATATATATATATATATATATATATATAATATATATATATATATATATATATATATCACATCTGAGGAGTATCCTTATCAAAATTTGCATCCTCATCCTTATCCATACTTTAAAAAATTTTACTTCTGTAATAATAATAGATATGCAAGAGATCAGAGTAGTGACAGTTTTGCATTTCTTGATATTAATGTAGATGAGGTTAAAGATTTGATTATACATATTGATTATAATAAGTTTGCATTTCTGATAGTATAAATGGCAGAATCTTAAAAGAATTTAGTGATAGTTTTTGATATGGTTTATATTTAATTTTTAATAGTTCTTTATTATGAGGTACATGAGATTTGGAAAATTACTTTTGTGGTACCAGTTTTTAAGAAAGTAAAGGGATGATCTTGGAAATTACAAAGCAGTTAATATAACCTCATTGATGTTAAAGTTCTAGAAAATTTTTTGAAAAGTCGAATAGGAAAACATCTAGTGGACAATAAGATTTTGCAAGACTCAACATGGTTTTAAGAAAGGTAAATCATGTCAGATGAATCTTTTGGAATTTATGGAGCATATTACTGATTGCATTGACAAAGGAAAAACAGTTGATGCTGTATATCTTGATTTTAGCAGTACTTTTGATAGAAGACTAATATACAAGTTATCTCACTGTTGTTCCTAATTGGATACAGGAGTGGTTGAAAGACATGAGACTGTGTAGTATGAAATGACAATAAATCATCATGTGAGTTGGTAAAGAGTAGTGTTCCCAAGGTTTTGTGTTGGGCCTCTATTATTCTTAATCTATTTTAATGATTTGGAAAGGGAATAAAATATTTAGTTTCTAATTTGCTGAAGACACTTAGCTGGCCTATCCTTTTAAAATATTGAAGGATGTGTATCAGTTCAATGTGATTTAGATAAACTTCCTAGCTGGGTTGAAAAGTGGCAGATGAATTTTAATGATAAAAAATTTAAGGTTATTCTAATAAGAATTATTATGAATGTATTGGGAATGGCTTGAGTCTGTGGATAAATAGATTTGGGTGCAGTGAGTTATCAGCAGTAGTTAGAAAGGGTTTGGAAGCTAAAATTGAGTGGACAATAAGATTTTGCAAAATGTTAATTATAAAAGTAAGGAGGTAATATATAGGCTCAACTTATGGAGACCATTGATTGAGTACTATGCACAGGTTTGTGCTTATCAAAAGAAAAGACGTTAATATGCTAGAGGCAGTGAAGTTTAGAGCAACAGGAATGATTTTTGGATTTGAAAATAAATTGCTTATGAGAGTGCTGTGTTCGAAAACTTTAATTTTTCTTTTTCCCTTTTTTGTGTTACAGTATTTTAGCTACCATAATGCCACCTAAGAAGAGGAAAAGTGTTAGTGATAGCAGCAGTAAGAAGCCAAATGTATTACTATTGAAGTAAAAAAGGAAATTATTGCCAAATAGGAGAATATTATTCATGTTTTCTCTGCTCTGTTAAGAAATTCAAGAACAATCAGTTGCTCCTGGACTACTTTCTTACTGATTATTAATATATTTCAAAATGAAAATAGTAATAGAAGGTAGAGTTATCATTATGAACCAACTGGGGCCCGAGCAAACCCTGGCCTGACCCCAGCTTAAATTTGGAAAACCAGGGTTTACCTGCCAGGGTTAAAAATGCAAATTATACTTATTAAAAGGACAGTTCAGTTTAAATTTTTTTTTTTTAATTTTCAGCTGATTCTCCTGAAATTTTAAATATATATAGCTTTTTTTCCAATGAAAAAAGTCCATTTCTAGTGTTTTTATGTCTATAATGGTTAAAAAGATTTTTTGGAAATTTGACCCTTTTTTCAAATGAATGGTGGGGGCCAAACCACTTTTCAGAATGTTCTGAAATTTGAAATTTAAATTCAGAATTCTTTGGGCTACAAAAGCTTCTTAACAGACTTTTGTTCTCAGAGTTATATAAAAAATGTTATAAGCCCAAAACTGACCAACTATCGAAAATATTTATAAAATGCATATACCCTGAAAATTTCAGCTCAGTCAGTCAAATAATAAAAATTATTTTTCAAACAAAATATAAGAAAATTAAGATATTTTCTTGTTTTTTTCAATATTTTGTTTTCTGTTTCTTTTGACCGTTCCTTTTCTGCTAGTGAATGTTCATCTTTGGGTTTTGATTTTAGATGCCCCCAGAAAGATTTGGTTGAAAAATTTTTACTTGGGGCACCCGGAGGTCCTCTTCTAATTTCCTGACTGCAGATGTTACATTTAGCTATTTCAAGCCTATTCTGAAACATTGTAAAGTACTCCCATACTGCTGAAGCTGATCTTTTAGCCATATTGACTGAAAGTATAAACAAAATAATAATTTTGAAATGTAGCTAAATGATACAAGTTTGATACATAGCCATAAAATAACAATGATATGTATAAATACAGGTTATATTGATAATTTTAAATCTTACATTTTTTAAACTTTACCTTAGGGTCTTACCTAAGTAAACCTGTTGAATTAGTATTGTGAATCAGGAAAAAAAAAATTCAAAAATTTTTGTACTTTTTTTAAACTATTAATACATAATCTGAAATTTTCAGAAATTTTTTTCTGAGAAAATGCATATAATCATTAATTTAAGTGAATGTAGACTATTCTACTACTTCCTTATAGTTAAGTAAACCTCAGTTAAATTTATATCTTATTTTCTTAATTTAAAATTTCAATGATTTTTACATCTTTACAAATTTTAGGCAACCCTGGACAGAGCCCCAGCTCCAGCCCTTCCCTGGCAAAATTCCAGCCCCAGTCAGTCCCTAAATATATATATATATATATATATATATATATATATATATATATATATATATATATATATATATATATATATATATATATATATATATATATATATATATATATATATATATATATATATATATATATATATATATATATATATATACTTTCTTTTCAGAAATTTAAATATGTCTTTATGTTTATTAAGATTAATAAAATTTAATGGAAGTTTTGTTGCATTTTCCAATGCATTTAATTTGAGATCACTAAAATTGGTTCATTCTCTTAAAAGGAAAAGAGTATGTAACTGGTCATCTGTTACCTCACCATTATATTTTAAAACTCAACAGAGAAATTATTCATTAAAGCTGTACTCTCAGTATGTTGGTGAAGAAAGAACATGGGGTTATAATATATTGGAATATATAAAATCAGAGAACAATGTATTTCGTGATGGTCATTTTGTTAACACCGAATCACAAATAAAAAA
Source organism: Armadillidium nasatum (assembly GCA_009176605.1). Lineage (NCBI taxonomy): Eukaryota > Metazoa > Arthropoda > Malacostraca > Isopoda > Armadillidiidae > Armadillidium > Armadillidium nasatum. The sequence goes on from SEYY01000301.1 coordinate 70,477, forward strand.
CGTTTTTGATTGTGAGAGTGCTATTAAGCAGTTGCAGTCTATCATTTTACACTCACAGGAGTCTCATCCAGAAGAAGTAATAAAATTGTTTTCCTTTTATCAGTCTTACACCAGATCCAAACTGGATCAAACTTATAGACTAAAAGAATCGAGTAAGCTTATGCACTTAAAAATACAAACGGCTATACTTTCTATGTCATTTGATCAGCTCTGTCATTTCTCTACTGTTTTAAAGAATGTTTTAGGCTATAATATAGATTTTTTCTCCCAGCTTGCGACATTTTTATTTGAAGAGTGCTTTACAAGGGCAGAAAACTGTCAGTCATTGTCAGAGATAATTCAGTATTTCCTGATTGGTTTTCATTTATTTGAAAATAGTGTGAGCCGCCAACATGTTTTTTATGATTTTGTGTCTTTGTTTCATAAATATATACATGAAGCTAGTGCATCTCAGTTATCTCAAATCATATATTTCTGTGGATTATCAAAAAAGAATTCGTTGTCAGAAATATCTGCATTAGCATCCAGTAACTTGATATCAAAATTTAATGAAATTTCCTTTATAGAATCTGGTATAGCTCTAAATGGCTTGTTTAGACTAAATTTTAAACTCGATAGTGAAGCTGGTGTACTGATAAAGGAAAAAATACTCCAAAAAATTGATACGGAAAATGGTCCTATTGCACTAGATAATGTGTCTGCTTTTGCTTTTGTATCATTAGTTAAGTATTTACGTTTGATAGGATACGGAGATAATGAATTAATGAGTGCTATGAAATCATTTATTGAACACCTTGATAAAAATATATGCAACCCTCAATTTGTTAGCCATGTTATTTCTTTGTTTGCCAATAGCAATTACTACGATCATGATGTTTATTCTAATTTAAGTGATTCCTTTTTTAAACATTTACGATCATCTGATGAAGTAGTACGTATAAAAGATATTTCCAGAGTTATTTGGGCTTTATCACATGCTCAACATACATGTAAACCAGAGGATTTAGAGTTAATTGTAGACACAATATATGAATTTTCAATGTCAGGAGATTTTATTACTCATGCATCTCATGCTGTGGATTCAACGTTATATTTAGCAACATTGGATGTGTATTCAGAAAAGTTACTAAAGCAAGTCCTTCAGCCACAAATTGAAGAAAAATTTAAAGGTTTGTTTAATATATATATATATATATATATATATATATATATATATATATATATATATATATATATATATATATATATATATATATATATATATATATATATATATATATATATATATATATATATATATATATATATATATATATATATATATATATATATATATATATATATATATATATATATATATATATATATAATATATATATATATATATATATATATATATATATATATATATATATATATATATATATATATATATATATATATATATATATATATATATATATATCACTTTTGGGAAGATAAAGAACGCTTTTCTTCTTTAGGGTTGAGACTGAGCTACCACCCACAAACCCTTACATAGCCAAACGGTAAGGCTTCGAGTACGTTGTTCAGGCGTATGCCGTGGTTCGTTAATCCTAGAGAATGAAAGCTTTCCTTTATCTTCCCATAAGTGTTTTTTTATTTTTATACTATATATATATATATATATATATATATATATATATATATATATATATATATATATATATATATATATATATATATATATATATATATATATATATATATATATATATATATATATATATATATATTACTTTTTTTATTTATTTTTTATTTTTTTTATTTATTTTTTTTTTCAGAAAAGTCGCGGGTGCGATATTTATCCCGAATGGCAGTGTTAAAGGAGGTTCAGAAAACATTTTTTCCTTCCTTGGATGTTACTTTGTCTGCAGTTTCGCAGGAAAATTTTGTTCCTCGGAATCTAATGAAAGAATTCCAATACAGGCCAGCGATGGAGTGCATGAATAGGGCTGCTAATTGGTTGCGCGACGAGTGTCGAACTAGAGTCTTCGAGTTCAAGTTTCTCGTACCTCACATTCATCATTGTTCGATGGTGTTTACCAACTCTTGCGTCAGAGGAGATCCTTTTAATGCCACAGATACAGGAAAACATGTTTTAAATAATTTATTGCCCTATAAAGATGTTAAAATAATTGTTGATGTTGATGACTCAAATACTGCTTTAAACAATGGGGAAAGAACCAGCGGTCTCGAGGCTTTGAAGAGGAAATTACTGAGGATGAATGGGTGGACTGTGAAAGTACTTTCGTCAAAAGCTATAGAATCGTGTGGAAATGACGACCAAGCAGTGGCTGCTTTAATTTTAAAGGCAATCAAAGAGTGACTTCAAAAAAATTTTTTTCATTAAAAATTTTGTAAATATTTTAATTATAATATTATTTTTTCCTCGTCTTTTTGTGTCCTAATTTAATCTTTAAATTCTGGTATTTAAACAACAAAAACTCTGATGTCATAAAGCAAATTTATAAAGAAATTATTATTTTTTTTTTTTATAATTGACGTGTTAACCACAGTTTGTGACAGGAATTTTTGTGTTTGCTTTCATATTAAAATTTGTCAATACATTAATGTTTATCATACGCTTTTGTGAACGTTTATTATGCTTGTCTGATGGTTTTGCTTGCAAGTACACTTCAAGGGAGCAGAAAAATTTTGCGCCTCGCTTAAAAAATGGCTTGTGACTGTTTTTGTAAACTGCCAAAGGTTTTACTTGGAGATTGCGTTTTATGTTATATGGACAGATCATAAATGGTTGATTAATGTTAAACGGCTGGAAGAATTTTCCCACTTAAAATTATAGTTTTTGTTGATTCCTTGGTTAAAAAAATTTATTCACAGTATGATAATTTTATTGAATTAGTTGTTTAATTCGTTAAAAAAAAAAAAAAAATTTAGCGCGCACCCATAAAAAATGTCCATAGGTTTTGTCGTAGGTTTTATGGGACACTATGTCCACCATTGAAAACCACGTAGGTCACATAGGTTTTTCGGCATGTAGTCTAAAATCGTATTGCTAATGGCATGAGTCTCGATCCTAAGAAAATATTCTTTGGCTTTAATAAAATTTGACTTATGTATACACAAAGGTTACACCTATTGGGTTCTCCTATATATATATATATATATATATATATATATATATATATATATATATATATATATATATATATATATATATATATATATATATATATATATATATATATATATATATATATATATATATATATATACAAAACTTAAGCTGCATTGAATCATATGGTCAATATTTCGCTCCCCCAGTCCGGTGAACAAAAGAGTAAGTTTCAAACTTGACAGATGGCACGACCCACTTCGTTTCTGCCAAATACAAGGTAAGTAATATAATTTAAATTTCATATTCAATGAAATGTGATATATAGTCGACAGTTAAATTGTACATATAAATTATATACATGAGGGATTCGCTTCAGGAAAAATATCCATTTTATATATTTTAAATTTTGCGTAGGTTTTTGCATGGGGTATATATAGGTTTTTCCGTAGGGGATAAAAGGTTTGCTGTAGGTAAACCTACGGAAATTCCCTACGGTCCCTAAGCAAAGCCTGGTAACAAAAATACCATAGTAACCTTTTGTTCTGTCATAGGGTCCTATGGGGTAAATTTGCATGGGGCCCTATCTATGGTAACCCATTGGTCTTCTCATAGAACCTTTTGATTTTTTTTTTTTAGTACACACACACACACACACACACACACACACATATATATATATATATATATATATATATATATATATATATATATATATATATATATATATATATATATATATATATATATATATATATATATATATATATATATATATAATTTATTTTTAATATAATATTTTATAATTTTTGAGCTTCACACTACAACAGCAATTGTAAAGTAGTTTTGTGTTTTAAAAATTTGATTAAAATATTAGCGATTTCGTTATGAAAGAGAAGCCCTTTTGTTTTAAAGTCCCGCTAAAACTTATTTTTAAGACAAAAGTGGACAGTAAGAAATTGTAATAATGAATCCTCACTATAACGGTTACTATCCACAATCTTATTACCCTTATCAAAATGGCGGCTATGGCCATGGCCATGATTACGACCATGGCTACTATAACAATTATTCTGATGAATATCCTTACCATAATACAGATAATCGACATTAGCAACATTTTACTCCTAATTGCAATGGGGAGCCGTACTACGATGATTATTATAATGATGGCCGTCGTTATTCTTATGTGGATAGCTTTTACGAAAATTTGTAAAAAGATTATGAGTATCTAAAGCGTGAGCTTTTAGAAACAAACCAAAAACTTACTGATCTTAGGCATACCTTCTATGTTGATAAGCAAGAATACCAAGACTTTAGGTGTAAAGTGAGAGATATTATAAACGAAGTCAAGCTTATAGACAGCAGAATTAATGATTTGCATTGCTAAATGAGAATATGTTAGGAAGGTTTCGAGTAAAAAATGCAATATAATTTCTAAGAACCAAAAGCCAACATTCATTATTTGTATCATGAACTGAATTACATATACAATTAAATGGAACGATTAAACTAGGAGAATAGTAACATTAAAGAATACCTTAAGCTTTTCCAATAATCTTCTTCCGTTCTCATGTGTTCTCAACCAGTGGAAAAGTGTATGCCTTGGGATAACATAATGCCTAAGCCAAACTAGAGAAAATGTTCGGTTGACGCTTAGGACAATAAACATTCAAATGACTTTGATTAAAAAATCAAATGTTGTTGCCAATCATATTCTCCTCCATTAAAGGAAAGTATTTGTTCGCCAGTTTAATGTGCATTTCTTTATAAAAATTAAAGGAAAAAGATAAGTTCTTGGATGAAGAATTAGTATTGTGAGGATTGGCATTCTCCATACGTAGCTGTAAAAAAATGCGAAAAAAAATCTCGGCATCAATTTTTGCCAAGCCACTGCTACGAACCACCAAAATGTCCTCCTAAGGGATAAAATGTCAAATAATATAAGTGTCCAGAGCAATGGTTTTCACGCCATTGTAAATAGTTTGGAAACATGTAAAAGCACAAGGTAAGAAAAGTAAATTACTTTGACAAGCCATCTAGAAATCCCCCATAATTTTGTTGTCCAAGAAAGAAAGAATGTACTCCCTAATGTCTCGAACACATACGTCTGTAAGGGAAAGCATAATTAGATGGAGAAGTACATTATAAAGATGGAAAATGTGTGGATAAAAAAATTTCAATTTCAGTTAACCCTGACATTTGTTTGGATCTTTACCAAAGATCCTCTTCATTCTTTGAAAGGAAGCTTAAATAAGCTAATGCCAGACATTATTACAGATAAAGTCCTCGAGACTCGTACTTCTGCAGAAAGGAAAAATCTCCTTTCAAATGCTCTGTTCCTCAATAACATAAATAGTGCAAATAGAATCCAGATTGTTTATTTCCTAAACCCAGAGGTAAAAAAGATTGTTATCCCAGGTTTTCGGACAAAAAGTGTTAAACTACAAGTTCAATATGTCCGAGTGGCAACAAGTATGATAATTTAGAAAATTATGTTTATAGAAAATTATGCGAGGCGCCTAGAAATGCATTTCCCAATTGCCCAGACAAATGTGATTTTCTCTGTAAAAATGTCAATTGCAATGAATTCCAACCGAAAAATAAATGCTAAAGATTCCTTATGAATCCTGCTATGTGTAATTATGTCTGTAATGATAGGCGCAAACATCACAAATAAGAATGGTAATAAAAACATTAATATTAAAATAGAATTCGTTCTCTAGAAAAATACCAAAAGCTTAACCGTGATAGAGTGATTATTATGACACCTTCTGAAGTTGAAAATCACGCTAAGAGACAAGATAAAACTTTTAAAAATTGTAATTCTCATGAAGCAGAGATAAAATGTTTGAAAAATTATTCAAGGGAGCTAAAAACTGAAACCACATTCTCTTAACCAAATGAGTCAAATGCTGGTACTTAGAGTTGCAAAAAGGTGTAATTTTGTAAAAAATCTTCCGAAAGAGATGAATGTCATCAGCAAGGCAAACTCGGAAAAAGTAAAGATTCGGACAAAATAAAGAAACCTTGTAAAATTTGTTTATTAAAAGAGATTTAGAAAAGGAAAAAGTGAAAGTCGGACGACAAGGTAATTGGTGAGCACAAAACTGAAAGGTAAAAATTAAACACCGTTTTTAAGTATACAAAAGGGGGAAAAAGCTAATAGAAAATATAGCCAATCCATGCAAATATACCAAGGTGTAGCCATGAAATTATGTAAGTGAAAACTGGCAATAAAGACAATTATTTCTTTACCTTTTTTTTTTAATTTTCAGGAACGTTATATTCTTACTGTCTGCCCTAAGACAATTGTAGGAGAAAGGTTTTGAAGGGGGGAGGGGAATGACTGTTAAACTGTTTTTAAAACTATATATTAGAATTTCCATTCCCCAAAAAGAGCTCTGCTCGTGAGGGGTTGTTGACTGTTTAAAAAAACAATAATAAAATCACTATAAAATTT
>SEYY01000301.1:84557-102057 GCA_009176605.1 Armadillidium nasatum
ATTTGTATAATTATATTTCACTCTATTCAGCCAGTTTCGGAGATCCTCAACGAAGGGGTTTCAACCCCTGTGTCATGGCAAAATGAAATTGAAAAACACATTTCAGCAAATGAGAGAGAGATAGCTGTAACTACGCAACTAAGAGGTGCAGCTGAACACGTAAGGATACTTGTAAACTATATATTTATTTCACTAAAAAAAAAAAAAAACAAAGGAAAAAAATCTAAAATTGAATAAGCATTGATAAAATATTTATGTATATAGTTGTATTTTATCATCTAGAAATAATTACATCTGTATTTTTATGTATATAGTTGTATTTTATCATCTAGAAATAATTACATCTGTATTTTTATGTATATAGTTGTATTTTATCATCTAGAAATAATTACATCTGTATTTTTATGTATATAGTTGTATTTTATCATCTAGAAATAATTACATCTGTATTTTTATGTATATAGTTGTATTTTATCATCTAGAAAGAAGTACATCTGTATTTTTTTCTGTATATGTTGCAGGCACTGATTGAAGTTTGTAACGACATCATAAACATCTACAATACTGTAGATTCTGAACTAAGTACAAGTATGGGAAAACTTGAGTCAGCTTTATCGTCTCTTAGAGAAGAAGATGCACAAGTTAGTTTTCTTTATACAATATTCCATATTTTAATTTTGTGAGGGATTTCGCCGAAAGGTAACTTAACAACAAAGAACATACATCGCAACTTTCGGCACACGAAATCTACTTCATCGAGCCTTTATATAAATTATATATCTCTACACCAGAGTCCTTTAATCTCTTTTATATTTAAAATAATTTTTTTTCCTTTTTTTTTTGTAAATACGTTATTCCTTAATTTAGGAGATTGATTATAGGCGTTTTATTTTCAAAATGTTTATTCAAAATTGTTTTAGTTTTTTAATGTTTTAATATGTTTTTTGATAGTTTGGCATTCACACCTAGAATAAGATTATTACATGCATGCGTCTATTATCATTTTTATTATTATTATTATTGAAAATAACTCTCAATGTTCTGAGGTCTTTATATTTTGTTTTCAGACACGCCGAGAAATCGCAGATCAGGAAATTATAATATGCAATTTGCGACAAGAATTAGAGGACAAAGAACAACCTTATCAAGTGGCTCAAACGCGCCATTATTCCCGCTCTTTTCGACCAGGGATTGACCGATGTCTTGATGAACCACATTTTAGGTATGGTAATATAGTAAGGTTTGTTCTCCTGGTAGGGTGATAAGTAAGAAATCGTCACCAATTGGTGTTTAGTGTTGGTAAACTCGCAAAACTTTTATTTAAAAAAAAAATAATAATAGAAAACAAATAACTTTTAGTCGTCACTTTTATAAATTATTAGGGTTAGGTCTGAGAAGTCAAGTAAAATATTTCAAAGCAGAATTAATTAAAAGAAAAAAAAAATGAAGCAAATATAAACTTTTAAATTTGAAATTATAATAGCTCCCATCCAAACTTAAACACTGTTGGTAAAGTATTTAATAATTATTACCTTTATAAAATTTAGCTTTGAATTCTAAATTCAAAGAAACCGGAATAAATATATCGTGATGCGTATATCAGTATAACATAAAAGATATAATATGAAATTAAATCGAATAACAGTTTTACCTGCCGTAATTTATGACGAAAGTTGATACTTAACAAATTCAGTTAAACGAAGAAACGCAGTCATCCTATTTTCGATGTACTCCGAATTAAATCAATTGACCAATCACGGACTGATATTGCTTAAAATTACGTTATCGTTATCAAAACTTCCAAAGTACCGTTATCCAGATTTTTATAGCCTTGCATTTCATTACTTATTTATACTTTGGTATAACTTACAATATTCTTCACTTCGCCCAATAAAATTTTCAAAACGGATCAGAATATAGATCGTAAAATAAAAATTTTAATATATAATTTTTAATTTTAAATTTACATTCCTTTACATTATCGTATTTACGATATATATATATATATATATATATATATATATATATATATATATATATATATATATATATATATATATATATATATATATATATATATATATATATATATATATATATATATATATATAGTATAGTAGTCGAACCTTTATTCTACTATACTTCCAAAAGAGCTCATACTTCAACTTTGAACCACTAGCTTAGGAAATATTAATCTTCTTTATTCAACCATTGATATATATCATAGCTCTTGTATAAACTATAAATTTATTATTTTAATTTTCTCTTACTACAGGTTGAAAAGTGAACTTGAAGAATTTCCAAAGACCATATCCACTTTGAGGGAGCAAATAAGTCAAAGTGAGAAGATTCTTGAAGACTTGCATCGATTGCATGAAGAACTTGTTAAAAACATCGTCGGGAGAGAACATACACTTAGTCTTGAGACTAGATGCTGTAATGTTAGAAGTGAAAGGCCAGTGTCTTCTCATTTGCAAGGATTCCGATAATTCATGCAACTCAATTTTAACATTTCATAAACTGAGAGAGAGAGAGAAAAAAAAGCGGAATGATCTGCATGCTGTTAATATAACTTATTTAATTTGAATGTTGCTTTATTTATGGGTAAATCTATTAGTTTTATAATTGTTCAATAAAGAACTATTTTTTTTCCAAACAACGGGAATCCGTATTTTCGTTTTTCGATTTAGGGCAGGCAGAAAAGACAATGGTTTATAATGTTGCAAAAATTGTTTCATCCATCCATCCTACACGACTAAATATCAATATCTTTTTTGAAACATGAGTCAAATATTCTAGTTTCCTTAATGTTATTGTCAATTCCTCCTCCTATGATCATTTATGGAAGGATAACATGATTTCTATAACCAAACAACCTTCTGGGGTTTGGGTGTTTCGATGGGCCTTAAAGTCTTCTTCCTACTATTTCAGTTGCTTGATCTGTATAGACTACCACTATCTTTAGCTTGTAGTATACGAATCAATAACTGTAGTGGTTCCACAAACATAGTTTTCAATTGTAATGGTAGACTCTAGGTCTTTACTTCTTATAAAAACACTATCAACAAACTTTCTAGCCATCAAAATACACACCACTCTCCTTTCTGCTCTCTAGTTGCGCACCTTCAATTGAAGAGTGTCTTTGTACGTTCTCTTCTTCCCTGCCCACATAATTAAACGCAATTCTAATTCGGTCATTCACTCAGCTAAATTTGGAACTCCTATTTCGATTTTTCGTATCAGAACATGTCGGCCTTTATCTAGATCAGAAATTCAAATGAGTCTTCTAACTCCGTAGATTTTATAGGTTTCTAGTTTTCCCCATATTATATATATATATATATATATATATATATATATATTATATATATATATATATATATATATATATATATATATTATATATATATATATATATATATATATATATATATATATATATATATATTTCAATACTTTACCAGAATAACTATCACCATATTAATAACTTCTTTACCTTTGAAACCTTAGATATAATATCTTTTTCCTTTACAAAATAAGTCTTTATAATTTTTATAATTTACGGATAAATCATTTTATTAAAAATTTACAAACTTCTAAATATCGACATTAAGCTAGCACAATACTACTACTACTACTGATTAGGCTGATAAAACTCAAATTACAAATACTATTTATTGAAGACTATGTTCAGTTACAATAAATAATAATAATAATAATAATAATAATAATAATAATAATAGGGAGTGATTATAATATCACCAAATTATCTCAACAAAAATCCCCGAGTAGAGAACAGCATTCACCACCCAAAACTCAGTAATTTAATAAATATCAAATAAAAATACACACCAAGTCTAGAAAGATCACAAACAACCAAGGTCATCATCACCACCATCTAATAATAATAATAATAATATAATAATAATAATAATAATAATTTTAAAATAATAATAATAATAATTTTAAACTTCAATATTACACTTAAAAACATTACTATTCGTACTTTGAAATTACACAAAAATGAGTACTTTTAGTGATTTTATGTAATTTTATATGTATATTATATATATATATATATATATATATATATATATATATATATATATATATATATATATATATATATATATATATATTATATATATATATATATATATATATATATATATATATATATATATATATATATATATATATATATATATATATATATATATATATATATATATATATATAATATATATAATATATATATTATATGTAAATAGAGATTATACAAAACTTAAAAAATTATATATATTATATATGCAGAACCACAAATTTTTAAAAGATTTGAATTAAAATTTTACATAAAGTGACAAGGACCGTTTTAATAAGTAACCTCCCGTAAATATTTTAACGAAGATCAAACGAAATAAAATATTTAAAAGAAGTAGACGCCCCCCATAAGGAATTGACACGTTTTCCTGATGTAGACATACAGGGGAGGTTACAGAGACAAACATCTTTCACTTTATAAAACTTTTATCTGTTAAATTTTTGTATTATGGTTACTACAGTATATATATATATATATATATATATATATATATATATATATATATATATATATATATATATATATATATATATATATATATATATATATATATATATATATATATATATATATATATATATATATATATATATATATATATATATATATATATATATATATATATATATATATATATATATATATATATATATATATATATATATATATATATATATATATATATTTTTTTTTTTTTTTTTTTTTTTTTTTTAAAATTAAAATGTCGTTCTAAATATAAATAAATTTTTTTTGTAAAACGTTTTATTTCTTTTATTTTTTGGGGGGGATTCTTTATTCAAGTGTTATCTCCACCTGAAAATAAATAAAAAAGTAAATAAATAAATAAATAAAAATACTTTAAGTTAGGTTTTTAACATGTAAATGAAAAAGTTAATTCTATAATCCAATTAATAATGACAGACTCCACCTCCCCTATCCCTAAACAATTTAAAGATGAAATAAAATAATAACGTTTATAGGAGCAGAATAGCTTCCTGTATTTCCACATGGTGAAAGATTTCATCTTCGAGAGGAAGATGTCAGTCATGCATCTGTATTCGCATCCGCAGTATGTGGAGGTCAAATTTTACATCCACAATGATTTGTGAAGTCGGTAATTGATATTTTCTCACAAAAATACGAAAATAAATGAGTAGAGATGAAAATTATTTTTTTTATTTTTTTTTTTTTTTTTAATGTAGAGTTTAGAAATTCTGGCGAGTATTCAATTTATATTTAGCCATAAATCAAGATATTGTGCATGACACGCGACCAAAAGAAGAATAAGAATTATTAAGTATATTTGAAGAAATTTGACAACGTATAATTTGCATATTTAAACTCCAGTGAAGGAAACTGTCAAAGGCTTCGAAACTTTGAAAACGTGAGAATTATTGGAGTCATAAACAGATTTTACAATTAAAAGTAGCAAAATAATAAGAAGTTATAGTTTAGAGTAAATGTACAATTAGTTCAAAGAACGGCACTTTTTTTATAATAAACTTACATTTAAAATGTCGTACAGATAGAACTTTAGTGTAGGGAAAACAGCTGTCCTAGAAAAAATAATCTGGAAAAAATGGCTACCCTAGAAAAGAAACAAGGGAAAACATAAAACTATCTTAAAAAATAAACAAAAATTGATTCTTCGGAAAAGTATTTTTAGGTTAGTGACAAACCTTTTTTTCACCAACATTAAAATTTATAAATGGTATTAAATAGTTTTTATAAAACTATTTCTTTAGAACAAACATTCTATTTTACAAGGTCAAAAGAGGGTGTGTGTAACCTTGCAGTCAGTAGAGTGATGTAGCGTTTCATGCAGTGATGCATTGAAAAAAAAAGAGTGAAAGCCTCTGAACTAAAAAGTCTTGTTGGAGTTAGAAAGCAAAGCCTAAAACCCTTCAACCCTAAAACTGACGTTGCTTACATAATTTATTTGTGAACTAAAAGAGAAGATATAACTCTTGAGGATCCAACAAAATTGTAGTAGAAAGAAAATTTTCCTAACATTAACCTTACACTAATGAATATATTAAAAGTGTAACATAAGTCTAAAAGAAACTTTGAAGTAGAACAAAAACCGCCTGCAAAAATAAACTTCTATAGCATTCATCTAAAATACGGTAAAGTACACTTTTATCATCATGAACCTAGACCTGTAAATATGTGTTATCTCCCATCAACAATTTTAATGAATAAGTGGTGTGTGAGTGACCTAAAGAAAAACCTTTTCCTTCAAAACCAGAAGGCAACTACAGAATCATAACCTGTGGAAATATTAGAAAGACAAAGTTTCTTATGCTCCAATGATGGTTTGTTAGATTATTATTTTTAAAAAACAGACATTAAAATATTGATATGAAAGTAACAGGACAATATTCTCAGGGAACTTTAACAACAACGTTCTTGTTATCATTCCTTTCAAATTTTTTAAAAAACAAAGAATGCACACATTTGCTACCTGAAATGCTTAAAAGGGTACAAGTCCAAAAAACTAGTTTAAAGTGGGAAAGGGTTGGGGGGAATGGACACTTACCTGATCAGAAGGTTTAGACGCCGTTTCTGCGGTTCCCGGAGCGGGAGACGGGTTATTTGACGTCGAAGCTGATGTAGTATTAACATTAGAAGTAGAAGGCCTGGATACCGACTTAAACGAAGTATTAACCAGACTAGTAACAGGGACGTTCCGTGAAACAAATTGGGCAGTCGAAGAAACTCCCCCAGGAGGAGGATTACCTCTAACTAGACCAGCTGCAAGCTTTTAAAGCAAATGACATATATATATATATATATATATATATATATATATATATATATATATATATATATATATATATATATATATATATATATATATATATATATATATATATATATATATATATATATATATATATATATATATATATATATATATATATATATATATATATATATATATATATACAACTTTGTAAAAATACAAACCTTAGCATTGTGAGAAACTGTTTTATTAGTAATAGCCCCAATCTGCTTCAACACACTTGACTCAGCCTGAATGTTAGATTCTAGTACACGCAGCTGAGAATCGTAGTGCGATATTAATTCATTCCTGTCTTTAAATATTGAAGTACGTATTAACTCTGGTACTATCATTGGATTTGTGGCCATCTATTGTGAAAAAAAAAAAAAGATAAAAAATAATAATTTAATCAGTATACTATTCTACATATATCACAAACCTCCTGATATATATACACACAACATATTTAACCACTTTAAACGTACATTGTACATCACAGCTTGAAAATTTTGGAACTGAGAAATATGAATCCGTTGAATTTGCTCAGTGGCTAAATAAACACTCTCATAAAGTTGGGCCTGCGTGGCATTTGGATTCTGTGAATGGGAAAGGGAAATATGGTGTCACTTTGTAAAATAAAAAATTTTAACTTCCAAAATTTCATTCCCTTCAGAAAACACTTTAAATAATGATAACTTTTTAAATTAATTTTAAAATACATTTTATTCAAATATTAAAACAGCATTATATGAATCAAAAATGGCCAAACTACACAAAAATTATAATTATATGAACAATACAATGTATTCTTATATAATTCTTCGACACTAATTTTTATACAGAATGAAGTAATTAAGAATATGTATACTGTTTTTTTCAGAAAGAAAAGAACAGGAAGATTAAGGATCTCGGTGTTGCTGTTTTTATCGTTTTTTAAAGTGTTAAGTTTAATGAAAAAGTATACATAGCCTGATGAGTAGTATTTTTACAGATATAAATTTCATTTACAGAATAACAAACTTATCAGTGTTCTTAAGCTATATATATATATATATATATATATATATATATATATATATATATATATATATATATATATATATATATATATATATATATATATATATATATATATATATATATATATATATATATATATATATATATATGACAATTAAATTACCAAAAGATAATAATAAAAAAGGTGATATAAACAGAGAAAGAGATTGTGGTCGAAAGACTATTCTAAAAGAATAAAATCAAAAGTTCTTCTAAGCAGTTCAAGATGAAGTAGCTTCCTTAATTACTGTGTTAGTTCAATTGATATTGAATCAAACAAATAATAATTTTGTTAAAATAATGGGGGGTTTTTACTATAGTAACATAGTGGGATAGGTTGGCATCTGGAACCTTGGGAGTGCTTAGACAGGATTGCAACAAGACCAAAACCACAAAAAGGTATTCAGAACAAGGAAGAAAGAAGAAAAAAAGGTAAATTAAATAGTTAATACTATTTCGTTAAATTAAAACTAATGAAACTAATTTATAATTCTTGAAAAAAAAAATACTAATAATAATAATTAAATTTACTTACGGCTTTGAGAACACTCTTGTATATATGTTCAATGTCAAATGGAGCTATACCCTGCATAGGCAAAGCGGTAGAGAGATTAACACCACCTGGATAAGTTTTTTGAGGTACTAAAAAAAAAAAAATAAATAAAATTTAAAATGAAAACTTTATATTAATAATAATAATAATTTCCACAAATTTTGTTCAGAGAAAGTACATTTACAATTTACAATATTACAGTAGGTTCTATCAGTATACTGTTCTCTACATATTATAATAACCCGAATAATATACATGTAAATATAGTAAAGAAAGTAGTGAAATCTAAAATATCCAAATTATCATCAATATTTGAACAAAATTTAACTTCAAATTTCGTGCCTCGACTGAACATTTCGGCCTTTAATTTTGAATAGCAATTGGGTATTTTCCCATTCTCTACTGGTTGCCGTACAGACCTCGTCTTCGTCTACGTTTTTTTAATCAAATTTAATATATATATATATATATATATATATATATATATATATATATATATATATATATATATATATATATATATATATATATATATATATATATATATATATATATATATATATATATATATATATATATATATATATATATATATATATCCTATTCCCTTCTTTTCGTTCTCATAATCTTCCCATGCAGCATTTCTCTCTTCCTCTGTCAGTCCTTCACCAGTCTGATTCTCCAGTAAAGAGTCCTGTTCATGGTAACTCACAATCCAGTTCTTATTTCTAATTAGGAGTTCCGCTAGCAATTTATCCTGTAGTAGTAAAAAAAAAACGAAGCTAAAAATAAAGATAACAGTACTGCAACAAACGAAAAGTTACATTTTTAATCAATCAAACAGTTTTAAACAGAGTAAAAAATCTCTAAATAATACTACAACTTTAAGCTGAAATCTGAAACTTTTTCTTCTAAGGAAAAAGAATTGTTCCCTACCTCAGGGACGGCCGGGGTTTCTCTCTTTTCAGGGTCTGACGGTGTGAATTGATAAAGCTCAGTCAATTCAGCCATATTAAAATGACGTTTTATTTGGTGTTCATCAACCACACGTCTTGAGGTTGAAATCTTTGTTACTTGACGAGAATATATCTTTTCTTCCATTGTTCCCTTTATATATATATATATATATATATATATATATATATATATATATATATATATATATATATATATATATATATATATATATATATATATATATATATATATATATATATATATATATATCAAAATATATATGATACTTTTTATTTATTTAGTTATTTTATTTCTTCAATAGAAAAAAAATAAACTATTATTAACAAAAATAATTTGCAATAATTAATAAAATTCACAAAAATTCTTTAATTAAACAATTATTAATATACTAAAATTCACCTGAGCCACAAAACGATAGATGTAACATGGTTTTTTCTGACCAAAACGATAAATACGAAATATTGATTGCGTATCATGAGAAGGGTTCCACGAGGTATCAAATATGACTACTCGATTTGCTGCTACTAAATTAATTCCAACGCCTCCTGCTTTAGTCGATATTAAGAAGAGGCGACACCTGAGGATAAGAAATACAAATAAAAAGTCTTTTTCACACCTGATCAAACATTTGGAAAAAGATGTTACTCCATTGAAATTAAAAGTATCTCTTGAAAATGAAATATACAAAAAGATTTTAAAAAATTTAAAAAAATAAATAAATAAAAAAATAACTACAAATACAAATAAAAATATAACGTCTAAAAAAGAAGCTAAAGTTAATGTTAAGCTTAAAGGTGAAACAAATGCAGTTTCTTTGTTTATATAGTTTTCAAATCATTTAATGTTCATAAAACGTTTTCATGTTAAATTATTAACTTTCCTATAGCAACATTTTAATTTTAAACAGAGATGTGTCTTTGAACTTTCCTTCAAAAAACCCAAACCCAGAATAGCAGCGTCCATTATAATAGTTATAGTACAATGAGAATGACGCAATAATCGTACGGCAGAGAGAGAGAGAGAGAGAGCAGAGTTAGTTGATAGTGAAAGAACTGATTAGACAGTCATAGAATCTATCTTTTTAAGGAATTGTGCGAGTGAAAACACCCCAGATGTAAGACATACTCTACAAGGGGATTACAACATCCCTGTAAAGAGCAAGTTACTGGAGTAGTGTGAATAAATTGTGAAGGCGCATTAGAACACAACGTTTTGGAAGCTTGTTTATAAAGAAAAATAATAATTATTTCCAAAAATTTCACAGGTAAAAGAAACACCAATTACTTAGGGACAGGCAAAGGTTTTTGTTTGTGTTTTGAAGATATTATATTCGAGTTGAAGATTTTGTCTAAAAGAAAGGTAAAGGGACTGGGTTATTGAGGTATTGAAAAGAACGATGTCCTTCAGGCTAAAAAAGAAATTCGAGAAAGATCTGAGCTCAAAATTGCTCCAAAGCTATCCTCCTAACAGGGTTTGCAAAACTACTTCGCCCAGAAGTTAACGTTTGCAGCTGCTATTTATTTATTTTTGGTTGGGAGCAATGTGAAGCACAATATGAGCTCATGACCTTGTATATGGTAATTTGCGATACACAAAACAACGCGCCACTTTGCTCACAGACGCATGGGCTAGGTGGGAACCAACAATTTGTCCTCTTCGAAACTTTGTAAGCTCGGACAGACCTAATTGTACCAGCACAGAATGTTGGTCACTTTTAACTGACGCTTCCTACCGACGTTATGGGTCACCTTGCACACGTGACACACGAGCGTCTGTCGCGCAATCTTCGATTTCGACTAACGTCTGCCAAATTTTCGAATACTTTTTGCCGTTAAAATATTTTTGTCCAACCGATATATATGTAAACATCAAAAAAAAAATCTAACCAAAAACAATAGTTTTTTCTAGCAGGTTTAAACTAAACAAAACTGCTATAAGAAATTAAACTTAATTATATAAGATCTATCCTAAATAACAAATCTCAAGAAGAAATCAGGACTCAAACTGAAAAGATATCACTATGGACGATCAACGTGCAGTATGATTAATTCTGTTTTAAAGGCCATGTTTAAATGCGCAGTTTATTTTATAACGACCAATGTCAGATTTAAGGCCTAGATTTATTTTAAGTCCTCAAACTTTTGACAATCTTTGTGGTGTTGGTGACTTGATTCTGCATGTTAGCTAATTTGAAACTTTTTTATAATTCATCTTAATACAGGTTGCACGTGCAATTATAAAGTTTGGTTAATTATTTAGAAGAAAATTTAAATCTTTAAACAAACCATTCAAAGCAAATGGTAAACTTACTATTTTTTTTTGACTGGGGGTAGTTCTAATAGGCCCATGTTATTTCTAACTATTATATCTATTTTCTTATGTTCCAACTCACCTCTCATTAGTAGGATTATTAAAACTTTTGCACATATCTTTCCTCAATTCCGCAGGAGTGCTTCCATCCAATCTGTAAAAATCCTTCTCCAAGAACCAGTGCTTAAAGGGCTGTGGAATATCACTGGCTGTATCTTCTTTCCCTTCTGGAGGGAAATGTATTTCTCTTTGGTCTACCATGCGCAAGAACTCTTGTATCATATCCAGAACCATTATAGATTGACTGAAGACCAGCCTAATAATAACAATAATAATAATTTTATATTACAAATTCTTCATAAATAGTGGTCTGAAGAACAACTGAGAAGATAAAAAATACTACTACTACTTTTCTACTAATTTTAATGACTTGAGAACTACTACTGCCAGCGGGAATTAAAAATGAACTTACACTTTATCTCCAATGCTCCCGGCCTCTCGCAAAATCTCGAAGAGTAAATAGAGTTTTCCACTTATTTCAAATCTGTTGAAAAAACTGTCCTCGTCGAGGTCTTCTGAGCACATTTCTTCCACGACTTTTTTGTACCAATCACGCCTTACTTTGCCATCAATAGTAAGACCTTCTAATATATATTATATATTATATATATATATATATATATATATATATATATATATATATATATATATATATATATATATATATATATATATATATATATATATATATATATATATATATATATGAAGCTTTCTTTGGGAGGGGGGTCAGGGTAGGATTTTTTGAATGATGAATTATTTCACCATCAGTGGCTTCTGAAGATTACTACTGTCTTTCTCTGATGATGATGATGATGATGATTATTATTATTATTATTATTATTATTATGACTTCAAAGAAATGAATAAAAAAAACTACAAATTACAATTTACGAGTACCCAAGAGAAATAGAAAAATAAAATAAAAATTTTTTTTCTTCTGCGTGCAAGCTACTTTACAAGACATCTGTACTCATCTCCCAATAATCTCTTCAGATTATTGAAATGCTCAAATAATTCCTGGATTCATCTTGGAAGAAAGGGGATAAGGGAACATTTTTTTTGTTAGTGACAAACACATTGCCCAAGACAATTTGTCCCCTACATGCTGTTACAAAGAGTCATTTTTATATTTACACATTTAAGTGTAAAATTTTTTAAAAAATTTTACACATCCAAATGAATACTCCATTTCCCAACAAAGGGATTTTAAATTTTGCATAAACCTAAATCTATGTGATCTATGTGCATGGGAAAATTCTATACACACATAGATTATAAGAATAATAAAGCACTTCCTCTAATAATCATGTAATTTTAATGGTATTTTTTAAGTTAAAAAAGTGCTAATTATATCTTTATCTCAATTGAAATATGTTAAAATTACATATTTTAATAGCCATTTAAAATTACTGTCAATTATGCATTCTCTAACATAAAACAATCAAACACGTTGCAAACACAGTTTTGGCATCATTTTAGCTTCTAACTTTCATTCTTAACTATTTTAATTATTTCATAATAAACACATCAAAATAATAAACACACAATAATAAATAATAAACACATCTTTTAACCTGTAGCTTCCGGAACTACAACATCCTCGCCAGCTCCTTCAACGTTCTTCTCTTCTTCAGTTTTGTCTTTAACCTCCTCTTCCTCTACATCTTGGTCTTTTTCAATTTTCTTCTTCTTTTTCTTCCTACGCCTTTCCTCTTCTGAAGAGTCGGAAGTATCGCTGTCATTTATAAATCCCTCAAGATTACTACCATCATCCTCTTCAAGATCTTGGTCCTAATAATAATAATTTAAATTTCACATAATTTACTATTTAAATATAAATTTACTCTAAATATATTTACTTACAAATATAAATTAAATAGGAAAAAATTGGCACAAACAAATTAACATATTAAATATTTTGAAATCTACATTTAACACATATGGAGATAAGCAATGCAATACTTGTTCACCGGAAGCAACATTAACTTGAACAATTGCTAAAACAGCTTTTTTTTTTTTTTTTTTTTAAATCCCTAGATCCCTAATCCCAGTGACGATTTTATTGATTACTGTACAATAATGATATATTTGGCACACTCATTAAGCGTTCCAGACACTTCTTCAAACATTCCTTTTATTCAAGATATTTGATTTCTTTACAGCAACTTATCCTACACTCTGTTAGAAGTCTCTCTTCTCCAGAGCCAATTCTCAATTGATTTTAAATTTCTACCTTCAAGAACCTTTTGATTCTACTCGATCCTAATATATTTTTCCTTAAATATTTTCTCCCTGGTAGATTTCTAATTCTCTCTACTTTACTTGCAAATGGACTACCATTTTTCCTCAACATTTGTTCTCTATATGACTATTACTTTAAAATTCCCTAGAGCTTCTTTAAACTTTTAAAAATTTCCAAACTCTTTAAAGCTAATTTTAAATCTACCCTTTTCCTATAGTAAGATAAAGCAATTAGAATCCCTCTTTCATTAAAAATTATTCCCAATCCCTATTTTTTTTTTTTTTTTTTTTCAAACGCCATTACATTCTGGATCATGAAGTAGTTTTCACTTTTTCCTTACTCTATTGTGTGTTTCATATTTAAGGAATTATATTTTTTATTTTTTTTTAATTTTTATATAAAAGTTCGCATCTCACGGGCAATTGCTCTATTCGAGGAAAGGAACTTTTCTAGGTAGTATATACCTAGGATCTCCAAGTGGGATCGAACCGGCGCCCTCAAGCACGTGAGTCAATCACCCTACCGTTTGAGCCACGGTAGACGGCTATGGAGAAGCCTTCTTAATATTAGCATTATTATTTAACAAGCTAAAAATAATCTGAAATCCAAGCATGAAAAAAACAATACCAAGTATGAAAAAATACCAAAATTACAGATAGTTGGTTTCACATACCCGAAATCTATTTAAAGCATAAAATAAAACAACAGGGTGGGACCAAATTCTTGAAAGATTGTTGACATCCACAAACAATCCTGATCCTTGCCTTTTGGGACCACCTTGTGCCAAATTTTCTAAGTAATAAGAATATAATTTGATTTGTTCTTTGCTCATCTGTACCGATATCACATATTCATATTTTGGAGGCAAAAATGGTTTTAAAACTGTGTAGTCAAAACGCTGAAAATAATAAATAAATAATAATAATAATAATAATAATAATAATAATAATAATAATAATAATAAAAAAGTTCTCACATGACACTAAGATTTTTTTAAAGTTTTAATTTCTTCTGCCAAATAGAATATAATTATTCATATAACAATATTTTTCAAATTACCAAGAATAAATAATGATATTTCAATGATATAGCAATATTTCAAATTTTCTTAGTATCTAGTATATTTTACTTTAAAAAAAAAAAACATTGTAGAGAATAAATTTTTAAACTGTATAACAAAAAAAAAAAAAAAAAAAAAAAAAAAAAAAAAAAAAAAAAAAAAAAAAAAAAAAAAAAAAAAAAAAAAAAAAAAATTAAAAGAATGAAAGCAAATTAAACTGAAGAATATGGCAGGCAGGTCTTTCTGCACATCCACGGGAACTTTTAGCTTGAAATATTCATGAAGTTTAATTTTACTCCTCTAAATCAACGAGTACCAAATTTGTCACAAACCTGCACACAACCCTCCAGTAAATTGTGCAAAATATGAGCTCTTTTCTTCATCCTACTGACATCCTTTTTTAAAGCATCTCCACACTGCCCAGCTTCGATTGGGTTTACAAAACGATTCATAAATTCTTTCCTTGAACCAAGAAGATTTGGTTTCACAAACTGAATCATGCAATGATCTAAAATAATTTATATATATATATATATATATATATATATATATATATATATATATATATATATATATATATATATATATATATATATATATATATATATATATATATATATATATATATATATATTCTGCGAAACTGACAATAGCCTAGTAAAATTATACTGTAAATACAATCAATTTTTCGTTCACTCAAAAATTATTTAAAAATAATTGTCCTAAATATTTTAAAAAGAAACAATTATAATACCATGTCCAACGGGTAGACGTGCTCCAAAAAAATCAATTAATTTTCCCCAGCTACTTACACTCTTTTAGGTTATTTTGCAAAGGTGTTCCGGTAAGAATAATCCTCCTCCTAGTTGCAATCTTATTAATAGCGATGCTCAAAGAGGTTTTTTCATTTTTCAAAATATGACCTTCGTCACAAACCATGATGTCTGCTCCAGGATTAACCAAATATTTTTGGAACTTGTCTCTCAAAGCCCCTTTGCAACGCTTGTTTTTATCATTTGATAAGTTACGAAACATCTCATATCCGACGATGCAAACGCCACCTTCATTATACCAGTCTTCCAATCTATAAGCTCTTCCCCAAAGATCTTTGGCTCTGTAAAAAAGATAATAATATAATTTAACTACAGAAGAAAGATTAAAAATGCTACAAAAATAAAATAAAACACAAGTATTCTTCGGAATACCTTTCTGTATTTGATATAATACAAAAAGATACTAAAAAGTAGTAAACAACCTTCAACATAAACTTACACAGACCAATGAAAACTATACAATAATAAAAAAAATTTTTTAAGAATGTTAAAAGTACTCACGAAACAAGTTCGACAACTTCGAACGTGTCCAGTTTTCCTCTCAACCACTGTTTAAATTCTGCCTTCCAATTATAAACTGTATTGACTGGACAGCAAACCATAACACGAGATATTTTTTGATTAATATGTTTATTTGTTAAAAGGGTGTGAATAAACGCAATCACCTACAACAGTATTAAAAAAAAAATAAAAAAATCAAGTAATGGTAAGTTTTCTTAATTGTGGATTTCCAATTTCCAATCACTTTCAGAATAAAATTTAACAAAATATTTAACGTAAAATAATAATTATAATAATATGAATAATTGTATCAAAATATTTTTAATATAAGGAAAAAAATACAGTACAAAAAAAAAAAATTTTTTTCTTCTTTTTTGCTAAACTTTATTTTACCTGTAGAGTTTTGCCCAAACCCATACAATGGGCTAAAATACAACCTCCACCTCTTTCTCCTTTTTGAATCATTTCAAGGCTTTCAATAGTTGTGTCCCACATAAATTTTATACCATCGTGCTAATAAAAAAAAAATCAATTAAAATTATTATTTTTGGTATTAAATATATAAAAAGTTATTTTGTGTACATTTAAATACCCAAAATGTTAAGAGGAGCTGTCCCTTACCTGGTGAGGTTTAAGGAAGGAAACCAATTTTTCATTAACCTTAACCAATTCTTCCTTAGTTTCCTCATTAAAATCGAGGATTAACTTCTTTTTGCCAGACTGATCCTTTTCAACATCAATTTCAAATATTTTGTTATACTGGAAGAGAAACAACACTGTTCTTCTTAATTCATTCATTCATAAAGTTTTATTCAGGAAATGCGTTTTAAAATCGAGTGACATATTTCAGAGTATATTATGTATGAGAAAGACTCAGTAAAAAATAAATTAACTGAAAATAACACCTAAATTAAACAAGACCAAATTAAAAATTACTTCTACAGAAAGGGGCAGTAGTAGTTTTAAAATAAAAAAAATTCTATAAATATTAACGAATAATTGAAGCATGACATA
>SEYY01000301.1:107057-142057 GCA_009176605.1 Armadillidium nasatum
TTAATTTATCAGAGGATAATTTTGTCTGTAAAGTTTCGTCCTCTATTTCCTCCCTTTCAGTATCCCCATCTGGATTTTTACTTGAGGCTGCATCATCGATTGGTGCATCACTTACTGCATTTTCTTCATTGCTTGAATCAGCCTGAAGTAAATTGCTGTCCTTCTTACTTTTTCTCGTTTCACTATCATCATCATCATTATCATTAGTTGTGGTATTAACAGGTTCTTGCTGTTCAATTTCCATTTCTTCATCAGTTTCCAAAACTATTCGCTTACTAGGTGGAGATTCATTACCATCGTCATGGTTGGAACTAACTCTTCGTCTTTTTTCGGTTTGTTTGTGAGGTGTTTCTTTAGAAGTGTCAACTGAAGTTCCAGGATTACGATGAGAGCTATGGTTTCTTTTCTTCTCTTTTTGTTCTTTATTACTAGTACTATTATGCTCACTGGTATATTGAGAATTGTTTAGTAGAATTTCTTCCACATTTAATCCTGATGTTTTCCCAAGAGAAGTCTTGATTTTATCGAAGCTTTTTTCCATATGATGAGCTAGTCTTAATAGTCTTCTCTGGCCTTTTGTCTCAGCATCGTCTGATTGATCTTTTAAAGACTTTTTTGCAACAACATTAACCTGTTCAAGGCAAAGGTAGCACAATTCTTGAATACCTTTCATAGCTTTCTCAAACTCTGATGGCAAATTTTCCTTAGAATCATCACCACCTGTAGCAAATCCTTGAGTTTTCCTCTTCATTTTCAATGCAGTGAACTTTTGCTTAATACTCCATTCTTTCCTCTCTTTCCTGAAATTCAAAGAACAGATTAATTCCTTCATATTAATAAGATTTGAAATAATAATAATAATAATAATAATAATCACATGTAGCTGATCATTACAAGAAATATTAATCATAGACAGCAAACAAACTATAGGTAATTAGGTACATAAATTACTTTTAAATTACAAGACAAATAAAAAAAATTTGAATTACTTTTTGTATATTACCTACTACTACTAATAATAATAATACCTGGACAATGTTTTGTTAAGAATAGAAACACTTCGTAGTTGATCAAGGACTGCTCTATGAAAAGCCCTGACTTCTGTCAAAGGGCTTACGTCACAAACATAACATTTCCACGACTTGGAATTTATTGCCTCAGTTTCTGCACCTCTTCCTAAATTGCGTTTGATACATTTCTGATAATAATAATAATAATAATAATAATAATAATACAGTAGTAGTAATAATAATACGGAGTAATGCAAGAGTATTACCTTACAAAAACCATTTGTACAATGATCACAGAGGAGTAGGTCTCCACCATTGGCACACCATCGACAGTATTCATCGTAACCATCGGGATCTTTGTTGAAATCACCTTTACCGTAGAATCGGAAGCATTTCTGTCAATATAAAGTCTATAACGAATGGGGATTTTACAGAAGAAAACTTTATTTCAAATGCATTTATATTTAATTTTTGAATGCTGTACAAAATCTTAAAATGGGCAACATTTATATTGGTATCAAAATCACTCCTACGAAGAATAAGATATAGAAGTATTAAATAATAGTAGTAGAAACAAAGCTATACACATTACAATAAAAAAAGGCAAATACTGCAAAATATGAACTATTTACTGTAACTTGAAAACTGTCTAAGACAAAAGTAGGGGGGAAAAATAGAAAGAAGAAGTGTTCATCTTTATTAGTAAAATACATAAAAGAATGAGCACAGTGGTCAATTTTAAGGTAAAGAAAACTGGAAAAGGAAAGGAAAAAAAATGCGTCCTGCTAGCCCTATTCACAAGAGAATGCATGCTACTAAAAATGTTCTGGAGAGCAGTGAAAATTAACAGCGATAGAATAAGGAGAGTGAAAGAACATTTTAAGAATGGAAAGGGGGAGAAAGGGCTTGTAAAAGATAAGAGAAAATCAGCGTGAATGGGAGAGCTGATGGGACAAAATTCCTAGATTCCATCACTTCGAGAAGAGCCCAAAATATGCGATTCATACAAAGCAAGAAAACTGGGACAGAATTTATAATATATATATATATATATATATATATATATATATATATATATATATATATATATATATATATATATATATATATATATATATATATATATATATATATATATATATATATATATATATATATATACCTTGCAGACCAAGACACCCAATACAGGATGGGTAAAAATTTCTGTTTTAACTGTGTGGTTGACTTGTTCAAAGCAAGCTGTACACTGGGTGATTTTTTCATCTAACTTCTTTTGCAAATCTTTATATAAAAAAAAAAAAAAATTTTTTAAGATTATTTAATAATTAATAATTTTTTTTTTAAATTTCAAGGTATTTAACAACGACAAAGATAACTTTAAATAACTGAAAATTCTTGAGTATTTAAATCATATAAATAAGAGACATACTTGACATATTACTGGAATAAAATTTTTCTTCTTTCTTCGAGTAGTCAACGTAATTCATATCTTCCCATGATTTTCTTTGTTTCACAACCAAATCATCATCTTTGTCTCCTGAAAGTTATTCAAAAACTTGGATTACACATTTCAATACCGTTTTAAATTTTATAGATATTATTATTCCGTTTAGCTACAACTTTTAAAATTTACTGCTTCTGCTGATAGGATTATAAAAAAAATTTTTATTATTACATTAACCAATTTTCAGTTATAGGTTTATTTATATTTTAAACGAGTTTGCTCATGTTGAATGAGTATTACACATTAGATTTATATATTAACCCGACAGTCGTGTGCAACCGCTGACCTAAGGCAAGAATTTGATTGAGTTTGAAATTTATTTTTTAGAAAAAATGCATATAAATCTCACACACACACACACACCCAAAAAAAAAAAAAAAAAAAAGGGAGGGGGCAATTTACCTAGACAGTGCACTTAAATTTTTTGTTAACCATTTAAAACACCATAAAAAAAAAAAAATTATATATATATATATATATATATATATATATATATATATATATATATATATATATATATATATATATATATATATATATATATATATTTCAATCCATTTACATATAATAAGTCCAATATTTCCCCATTCCATTAATTATCAATATCAAGTTGAAAGGAAAACCTAGTATCCAATTATTATTTATCTATAATTATATTTACAAAGATTTTTTTTTTTTTTCTTTTGAAGAAAGCTGGTCTTTCTACTGACGTTATTTGAAGTACGAAGATATTAGTCTAAAAGAAATCAAAACTTTTCCAAAGTGTTGTCCAAACATAACCTACTTAACCCAATTCATCACACTAAAATCTCTAATAATTAAATCTTATTCTAAAACTGCATCCCATATTTGAAATAATTTTCTGTATCTCAATTTTGGCATTAATAATCACGAACGTGACTAAGTTTTAATTGAAACAGGGAAGATTACATTAAATAATAATAAAAATTACCTTTTTCTGAACTTGAGCCTGATTCTGAATCATCCGAACCAGTAGTAGTAGTATCCCCATCATCTATATCTTCTATTTCCTCACCCTCCTCCTCCTCCTCCTCATCTTCTTCAACTACTGTATCTACTTCACCTTTCTCTCCTTTTTCAGATTCTTTACTGGTTTTCTTCTCCTGCTTTTCATTATCTTTCTGTTCCAATTTTTCATCATTATTTTTATTCAAATCATTAGAGTCACTCTTACTTTCTTCTGTAGGATTCGGGTGTTCTGAAGGCAAAACATTATCATTTGTCTGCTCCATAGCTTCCACTTTTACGGACATTTTACCCTCATCATCAGATTCAATCAAATTAATAACCTCCTTTTCAGGGCTCCTTTCACGGGGAATTTCTTTGATACTCTCGTCACTATCTGATGGACACTCCCCATTACCATTATAATTTGAATTTTGTTCATCACCTATCTCTTTTGCATCTTTTCTCTCGGCTTCTCTAAAATTACTAGAACTAAAAAGGATAGTTTCATCAGTCGCATTGGATATCTTATCATTAGCAATGTCTTCCAAAAGAGAAGAATTTTCACTTAAACCGTTAGATGCTTTAAATGCCGTATATTCCTCTCCTAAATCTAAAGGATCTCGTACATTAATTGCTAAAATTTCATTTGAAGTGTCTGAAAGAATATTTTGTTCAGTTTCTAAAGCATTAGAGTCATCGGGAAGTGGTTCTGCTTCTCTAACCAATTGACCTGTAGATTGGGATTTATTTTTGGAACCCTGAAATTATAATATATATATATATATATATATATATATATATATATATATATATATATATATATATATATATATATATATATATATATATATATATATATATATATATATATATATATATATCGATGGAAACCTACAATTACTAAGACAAAAACACCAGAGTATCTGATTCCAAAAATAAAACAATATTCAGAAGAGTATTGAAATTGGTACAAATTATGTGTATAGGTTTGTCATCTTTCCACTCACAGATTTTGATTTAATTGTTACACATTAAAAAAAAAAAAAAAAAGTGAAAATATAAATAATTATATATATATATTATATATATATATATATATATATATATAATATATATATATATATATATATATATTATATATATTATATATATATATATATATATATATATATATATATAACCACAATTTCACCATCTAACGCATACTATCCAACATAAAAATCTTGAATAAATTCTAAAACCCAATCAATACTAGCTGATGTTTTGTACAAAATTTTAATTTCCATTTCCACATATGCAAATTTTTAATCCAAGAATTAAAATTACCTTATATATATATATATATATATATATATATATATATATATATATATATATATATATATATATATATATATATATATATATATATATATATATATATATATATATATATATATATATCACCTTAATTTTAAGAAAGTTTTTCTTATAGGATAATCCACTTTTCTTCCGTGAAATGCAAAATCTTCGCATAAAATTGTCAAGCCACTCAATGGTTGGCTTGAAATTTGTTTCTTTAACCTAACAATAAACAGATAGAAAATTAAATAAATTTTTTTGAAAAATTAAACTGCCCAGTTAAATTTAATGTATATACCCGTAACATGGGTATACTTGAAATTTGTTCAAAAAATTGTGGAAAATTGAAAATAAAAAAAGATAGGCCGTTTTTCAATTCACGTTTCTTCATGTTACAGACATATTTGTAAATGATGATAATAGGCCACCATTTTATGATTATAGCCTATTTGTTTGGAATTTTTTTTTTTTTTTTTAATTGGGAACCTGTTAACGTTACTATGTTAATGAGACTATCTGTACCTAATCAACTTTTTTTTTTTTTTTTTTTTAAAGGAGTACCTTTTCAAGTTTTTTTTTTTTTTTTTTAAATTAGAAAACAAAAAAAAAAGTATCAAATCAACCAGGCAATGAGACTGAAAGATAAGATGCTTAATGACTTTCCATCAAAACTCTTACAAACTTGACCAGTACATTGAGAGGATTTAAGCAGTATAAAACCATGAATTCTGTGAAAATTGAAGTAAGAACAAATGTTTATGTTAGTGAAGTTTAGTGGCAGAAAGAGATTATCAAGGTTTTAAAAAAATATCCCAAAACAACAAGGTCATTTTATGGATGGATGAAAAAATGCCCATAAAATTAGATCACATCACTGTAAGAAAAAAAATTTAATATTTAAATACTAGTTGAAGAAGACAAAATTTTAGTGTAAACAATAGCAAACACCCTAAAAAGATCAACTGGTCCAACTTACATCATTTTGTCCAAAAAATATGAAGTCAACTCATTTTCTACGTAGGTATTTAAGCAAATTCGGCTAGAAATATAAATTTAATTTTCCTATTTAAAAAGTGATATCAAGGTTTTGTAGCATTTTTTATCAAGAACTGTAGATGAAAATAAAATATGGGTTTACCAGTAACACCTACAAAATGAACAATCAAGTAAAAATAAGTGGAAATGATCCAGAGAAAGCAAAGTGGAATGTTTGAGAACGAAGTTAATTAAAAATTTTCAACTTCCCGAAGAGTCAAAGAACAATAACTTTCGCTTATTATATAGCAAAGTTTTGGGAAAGAAACATGTCATGAAGTTCAACCTAAGTCCTTTTCCACAATGATAATGATTCTGTTCATTTAATTCAATAAACAAAATTAACTTTTAACAGAGTTTTGATAGAAAGTCATAAATTTAATCATCCACCTTACAAAACTAATTTGGTCGTTTGACTTTTCTTCATTCCCCAATTGCAAAGTTTGATGTCCTTTAGAAATACCTAAAGGGTACTCCTTCTTTCTTTAGTTACTTATGCAAAGAACTGCTATGACATGCTTACATTCTCAGGACCATCTGTTCATTAAGACTAAAATGCTGCATCATCACTTTTAATGTCTTTTAAACAAAAGCTTATGAAAAAAATTAATGTTCATTTTAATGTAGTCTATTATATTCTGATTTTGTACATATATATATATATATATATATATATTTATATATATATATATATATATATATATATATATATATATATATATATATATATATATATATATATATATATATATATATATATATATATATATATAATTATTTTTACAAGTACAAAACAACAGCAACTCTGAAAGAATAACATCTACTGTACTACAGAATTTTACTTTTAAAATATGTACTTTTGATTTCTGAATATATTATACTCATAAAATGAAATGATTAGCTTCCATACATTTTATAAGTTATTGAAGCTATAACTCAAAACAAATAAAAATAAAAAAAGTTAAAAAATAATTAATAAAGCTTAAAGCAATAATTACCATTATAGCAATATTCAATGCAAGTTTTCTCACTTCATCTCGATATTTATGTCTGGGAAAATCACATAATTTATCATAAAGAGGTCCTTCGATATTTGGGAACTTACTTTTATTTAATCCTGCATCTCTGTAAGTCTACAAATATAAAAAAATGCAAAATTAACAAATTTAACATTTAATATAGATTAAACATTACCTATGCATGCTTGTGTGCATTACTTGTGCTTCCATACAGTTTAATTGCTGTAAATTAAATCACACACACATGAAATATGAAAAAATTTTGGTTGAAGCACACAAATATATCTCATTATGAGTACTAATTATAGTACCATATATATATATTTTTCAACTAGATCCAAAGGATTTTATTAATTATCTCTTTTAAAAGGTAATATGAAGTTGTTCAAAGCTAATGAATAAAAATATTTAGTCAAATTTATTCAATCTTATTCCTAAACTCGCAAAATCACACACACATAATTTTCACAGCTTTATATTGTACTTCCTCAGTCTCAGCAGCTACTTTCTCAATGAAATAAACTTAGAAATGTGCCCTGACTACCCTGAAATACTAATAAAAATGGAGTACTACTAAATGATCTCTAACTAATGTGACTATTTTAGAGATGCCTGTCCTTAAATTTTTAATAATAATAATAATAATAAACACCTAAAATTTATATTTAATAAAGTTACACTCATAGAAAAAACATTTAATAAAGTTATTGGATAAACTAAATGAAAGTGCTAAATCAAATCCTATATTTTAAAGAATAAATGCCATACAATGTAAGATGAGCCTTATACATTTTACGTGGGGTAGAGTCCAAAATCTTACCTTTCCTTTCATTACAACTGCTACTTGTTCCGTGGATCCATCTGGATCAAATTCCATATCCAAATTAGGTAGAAAAGGCATCTTCAAATATTATTCTAAAATATAAATAAAGTCTACATAAAAAAAAATTCAATAAAAATAAAAAAAATATATAATATATATATATATATATATATATATATATATATATATATATATATATATATATATATATATATATATATATATATATATATATATATATATATATAATATATATATATATATATATATATATATATATATATATATATATATATATATATAAAGATGTTAAAAGTATATAGTTAGAGTAAACAAAAGCTCCAACAAGAATGAAATGATTCAATATATATATATATATATATATATATATATATATATATATATATATATATATATATATATATATATATATATATATATAATATATATATTGATTAATATCAATAATCTTTCTTTACTCATTTTCCCCAATTTGAATAGCCAACACAATATCATGCCCAAAAGTTAAATGGTTGGATATATTAAAAATGCCCTAAATATAAGCTGTAACTCTTTCAATTCTATCTTCATAAAAAATCAGATGAATAGTAAAAATTGTCAAAATAAAAAATTTTTTTTTTTTTTTTTTAAATTTAAACCCTCTGCAAATACATGAAAAAATAATCCACACAGATTTTATCATTTGTAGAAATTTAGAGGAGGCATAAACCTAAAACTTTTATATAATAAACATCAAAATGCTGCATATATTTTTCAAAATTGAGTCACTCTTAATCAACATTTCAAACTGGACCAAAGTTAAAAGGTTAAGTATATGTAGAGTACTCAACCTTTTTTAACTTACCAAACTTCTATTCCAAAAAAAAAAAATTTAAAATTGTATGAATAGTAATGAAACGAGTAAATTTTCAATTTACCCTTATCTGATTTCAATGATAAAAGCAATAAACCTGTCCATTTATATTTTCTTCAACATTTTCAATTCTAAAACATAATTACATCATGATCAGGGGAAAAAAAAAAAATTAAATGTTGTTTACATTTTACATCAAAAAGAAAATAAAAAAATTTAACTCCAAAATAATTAGAAACTTTCTAATGTCGAAGTTAGGAACTTGTCTCTTCAACAGTTAACAAAAACAACAGAGACAATGGACACACCATCTTTGAATTTAATGTATAAATTTTTTATATTAAAAGTTTTATCAGCTATTTTAATTGTACAAAATTGTTGCTCCATATTTCATTAAGCTTTCTTTAATGCATTTATAGTATGTTTCATAGTTTCTATTGAGTAAAAATAATCTATCTTCTTAGAGCAATGAATATTGCTCACTTCTTTGATAATTTCACAAAATTAATTTTTAAAGTATGACAAAATGGTACAAAAATAGAGCTGCAGGGATAAATTATAGATATAACAATTTTATCAAGTTTTTAAGAATTATATAATAATTAACAATTAATCCTTCATTACTATATTTAGGAATCAATATAATTTTACAAGCATAATTTCGACTATAAAATAAATTATCACTGACTCAAATATGCAATATAAAACCGCATTTTTGTTAAAATAGTATTTCCTCCTTTATGGTTTAAAATGCTTTAGAATGTTTCCAAAGATTAAGAGAAATAAAAGTATATAGTATTAATTAATATAAAGTTTCATTTTTATAAAATTATCTGGGATTCTAATTTACTAAATACAATTTTTGACCTTCATTTTGGGAGCTATTATAGGCCTAATATATTTTACAATTATAACACTGAGTATAACATAAATAAACCCTGACTCAAACATCTTGTACTTTTATTAATTTCAATATTTTTTGGTTTCCTGCCTATTTCAGTAAAGAGTGTAAGAACGGTCAGTGTAGTCAGTCTAATTATATAACTTTATAACAATTTTTAGTACTTTAATCATTTTTAAATTTATTTATTATCCTACCAATTTAAAGTTTTTCCTTAAATATATTACATTACCAGCTTATATTTTGAATAACTACTAAATGCCAGGTAAGAGACAAACTGCATAATAACCAAATTTTTTTTATATCATTCACCCCTATATTTTGCTACAAAGCATATACTCAGTGAATACGGCCTAGTTTAATAGTTTCATAACAAATGCCAGATTACTAACTACACAATCAAAATCCAACAAATGAATTAACCATTCCACTATCTTACTTTACGTTTGTTCATAACTCTATGGCATTATGAATAATAAAGTATGAACTCTTACCCCTAAAATCAATCAAAACAACTTCTAGTTTATCAAAACGAAGCCTAGCCTAATTTAAGCGTGTAAGTCCAAAATTACAAAAACGCATATTGTAAAAAATAATAAGCGGTTGTTAACATATAAAATGTACTCTATGCATCTCGTACTTTAATCACATTAAAATATTACTCGAGAACATGACATACATTAAATTTACCTCGCATATTTCTACTTCTTAGCTTGTTGTAATTTGTTTCATCTTTTGTAAAACAAAATGCAACTTTTTTTCAGACTAGAAGACTAGAAGACTTGAGAGTTATGGTATAACAGAACAGGGGTTGCCAGGTCAGTGATATTAAAGGACAGTCTGTCCATTTTCAAATTTTATCTGTCTCATTCATGGTCTCAAATTATATTTTCATAAAATACGCAAATGGTTGCTGAAAACTATGTAGGGTATTAGAAAAGATTTTACCGTCCTCATATTAAATAAGAAAAAATAACTATTAAGATACTGTAATTATCCAAAACTTCTTTTAAAGAACAGTATTACTTTAGTGTGGGCTATAGCAAATTTTGTATTCTTTCAGAATAAAATAATTACCTAGGTATGTATTAAAACTTTCAAATAGTATATATATATATATATATATATATATATATATATATATATATATATATATATATATATATATATATATATATATATATATATATATATATATATATATATATATATACAAAGTTACTTTTTGTGTAACAGAATTAAGGAACTTGCTTATCTCTTTTCCTTAAAGTACGTGACGGTCCAATTAAATAATAAAATTACTTTTTTGGTTAGTTACTTCGTTACTTTGTTATGTTCTGTTTGTCTTGATTGGCACAGCAAAATCAAGCTTTAGCATGGTCAGTTACGTGTACAAGATGGTGGAGACGGCCGTGATAAATTCCTGAAGGCGACAACAGAACCAGCAACACCGGTGAGGTAAATAACGATGAGGCAGATTATTTTGATGTCGACCATGACTCACTCCAAGAAGCTCATCATCAGCCACAAATCTATTAAGTCTAAGGCGTAGGTCATTGCTGGAAGATATCTGAAACAAGAATGACAGTCTAACAGATATGATCCCCTACAATGTGCCAGTACTGATGATCGTGTTTGTCAAATAATTCAAAGCTCTCTCTTCCAATGTCTCTTTCGATGGGCAATTTAATTATGGATGTTCTCATATAGCCACATGCATGAGGCACCCACTCCTATGTTATTTTCCTTAAAGTGTAATAATAATAATAATAAAAACATTAAATATATTTATCGTTCTTGCGTTTACGTTAAATTTCTTTTTTTTTATGTTTCTTGGTACTTACAATCTTTGGTATTTAATTAGTTTAATTGCTGAGAGCGGGTAAAATTTGGAGGGACTACGATAGTCACTTAATATAATGAATGAATTTGAACTGTAATTACTTAATAGAATCGGTAGAGCGTTGGAAAATGGAAATCGACTCAAAAGAAAAGTGTTTCGAATCTTCGTCTGTGTGTTCATTTCAAGCTCAATAGATGACGTGCGAAAGACTTCATTTTCTATAGAGATATCAGTTAGTAAAATATTCAAAGTTTCGTACTTAAATATGATGCATAGTTTACAGTTGTTGTAAATACATTGTATATATACATGATAGTTGCGTTAACACAGAAAATGACGGCTATAAAGGCAATAGCTCTTAATTTAACGTAACTTTTAAAACGCATAGAATTTTCATTGGTTCCTTTATGGAACAATTGTTTTTTAATAGGAAAATACATTGGTTCCTATAAGCTTCGTAAGGAATTTCCAATATACCTTATAGGAAATTTTACTATGGGTCCTATGAAAAAACTGATCTTATAATACGTTGAGTTCCGATAGGAAAATGCATGGGTTCCGATAGGAAACAGGTTCATTGGTCCTATATAGACGCCTATAAGAAATTTGATAGCAACCAATGAAAATTTTTTGCTAGGTATTCCCCAATGAAGTGAATCATTTTTAACTTAAAATTGAACCTCGATTTTGAGGGTTCCTTGCTATTTGCCGGTAGTAAGGTGTGGTTTAAACATGTTTAATACTACCTATAGGCTTAACTTCTTTGTTTTAAATGGAAATTTTTTACTTTAATATCTTTCACTAAAAGATTTTATCCAAGTTTTTAATTCTTGGAAACAGTAAATCCCCAGATTCCTTTTTATTTTAACTATTTGAAGAACAATTTAAATGGTGAGTTCTTTTGTATTGTATTTTTATTTATTGTAATTATTGTTTATCAAGTTACTACAATTAGGTTTTTTCCTGGTGGAACAGTCACAGAACTTCATATTAGGCCTTTCTGGGAGTTTCGGCGTAAAGATATTTCCCAACATCAGAAACGAAGAAACGGCATAACGAAGTTACCTTTTCTGAGAATGTCATCCTATGCATTTTTATATAAAAATAGAAGGTAGATCAGTGCTATAATAAGAACATATGAAAAATAAAGACAGTTAGAAGCCACACGAGCCCAATCGAGACTGTCCCAGTCAAAACAAATAATAATAATACAGTTAATACTAATACATGCAACAATGACTATTTCTATTATATTCCTAGTTATCAATTCCTTCATGCAAAATAAGATAAATATAAAACTAAGCCCCTACAAATATTTAGTAAACTTAACTAGTTATACTTGAATTAGTGTTTCATAAATTTTTAAGATTACAAATATTTTTAAATATTTAAGATCACAAATTATCAAGAATAATATATATATATATATATATATATATATATAATATATATATATATATATATATATATATATATATATATATATATATATATATATATATATATATATATATAATATATATATATATATATATATATATATATATATGTGTGTGTGTGTGTGTGTGTGTGTGTGAGTTTAGAGACCTGTCCTTTTTTTAATATGAGGTTGTCCTATAATTAAAAAGACTTGGAAACATTTCCGTTTGGAATCAGTGTTTGGCGCAAAGTAATGAGCCGATTTTATTGGAAACTAACTTGTCCGCTATCTGAGAATAAAATAAATCGATAAAATCCGTGCTACCCAATTCGAAAATTTATTTTCATAATTATATAGGATTAAAATTAAACTTAAAATACTATTTTAAAATTTAAAGACATTTGAAAAAAAGGAAAAAAAAAATTTTGATATCATAATAATAAGGTATAAACGTTTTTACATTAGTTTTAAGTTTAACCGTTAAATAAGCAAATTCATTTAGATTAATTAAAAGGGCAGACCTAATTTGTTTGCATATCTAACTATGAATCAAAATATGCATTCCATTCCAACTATCTTTCATTTTTGCGATAAATTCTCTTATAAGGGTTTAATATATATATATATATATATATATATATATATATATATATATATATATATATATATATATATATATATATATATATATATATATATATATATATATATATATATATATATATATATATATATATATATATATATATATATATATATATATATATATATATATATATATATATATATATATATATATATATATATATATATATATATATATATATTCCTATCTCACTGACTTATGGTCTTCTGATTACAAGAAGTCTTGTGTGGTAGTGCTTGACATTTCCAAGGTTTTTGGCCGGGTGTGGCATATGGGCCACTACTCTCCAAGCTCCCTTCCTTTAGATTTAATCGTTCTCTTTGCTTACTTATGTCTAATTTTCTCTCAGATTGTTCTATATCGGCACTTTTCGATGGTGCGACCTCTTCCTTCTTTTCTGTCAATTGTGGTGTTCTTCAGGGTTCTGTTCTATCTCTAACTTTATTCTTTCTTTTCATTAAAAAGCTTCTCAGTTCGACTTCATTCGTGTGCCGACGACTCAACTCTCCATTCTTCTACTCATTTCGAATCTGCTTCCTCCTTCTCTTCTAGAGTTACTTCTCGTCTTCAACTTTTTTACACCATTCTTGCCGATCTGGATGGGATTTCCCGGTGGTGTCGCCTCAACCTTGTGAAATTCAACTCTTTAAAAACTCAACTTCTTCACATCTCTCTCTCTCTCAAAAACACTTCCCAACTTTCTTATTTCCTTCGACTGCTCTTCCGTCTTACCTGCAAACAACATTAACATTCTTTCCCTAAACATAAACTTTCTTGGAAACCTCATATCACAATGGTTGCTAGGTGGCTTCAAAAAAGATGGGAATATTGTTCAGATTGCGGGAATTTTTTTTACAAACATGCAGTTGCTCCAGTTATATAAAGATCTTGTCTTCCCTTGAATGAAGTACTGCTCTCACATTTATGGGGGACTCCGGTTCCACCTTTCTTTTGCATAGAGTTGAGTCTAATGCTAAAAGATTAATAAACTGTCCGCTACTTTCAAACTCACTTTCTCTACAACGTGACGATGTTGTACTATCTCTTTTCTGAAGGTACTGCAACGGCAGTTATTCGAGGGAATTGACCTCTCGCACACACCCACTATTGCGTCGCCCTCTTAACACAAGGGGTGCCATGCTTTCGCATAAATTTCGTGTGAACATATTAAACCCCCAGGCTTGCTGTGGTGTCTCCTTCTTTCCAGCCACTTCTGTTTTGTGGAACTCTCTGCTATCATCTGTTTTTTCCTGCTACACTTTAATCTTCGTTTCTTTAAGGCCTCCGTTTGCACTCACCAAAGAGATAAACCTTCATAGGTATCCTTTATACTTTATTAAAATATTTTAGAAATGTTCGGTGAACTTTCTTTATGATGCCTGTTGA
Source organism: Armadillidium nasatum (assembly GCA_009176605.1). Lineage (NCBI taxonomy): Eukaryota > Metazoa > Arthropoda > Malacostraca > Isopoda > Armadillidiidae > Armadillidium > Armadillidium nasatum. The sequence goes on from SEYY01000301.1 coordinate 121,829, forward strand.
TCCTACAGTAACGTACAATTTCCACTTTCTCTATGTTCTATGCTCTTCATATCTCATATTTTAGCCTTCTTTCTGATTTATAAAACTATCACCCACCCATATGTTTCTTTCATCTCTACAATCTAACATTTAAAAAAAAAAAAAAAAAAAAAAAAAAAAAAAAAAAATTTATATGTTGTCATGTATGATTATATTCGATTTTGCTTTTTGTTTTATAAATATTGGTTGCTATTTTATAGTCATTTAATAATGAGACCATATTTTTCAATATGGGTATATCTGGTATGTCCCGTTATGATTTTCAATAAAGCATGTATTGTCTTTTTGGCGAAATCTAAAGAGTGTTAAACGAGGTATATAGTTGTGCCATTCAATATATAAATCCATACCCATTCAGAATATTATTTATTGTTTCTGGTCACTCTTTGTTCATTTTATATTTGTTAGACATCTTTCCCCTTCTATACGGTTGTTAAACCAATCAGTTCATTGTGCTTGATTTCGGAATGCTAAAGTGGTTCTATTATCGTTGGCTTTCAATCGCCAACATATATCGAGACTTCGTTTGTAACTATGAGTATTTATGATGCTTCGTCTAAAGTCCCTCAGTAATGTTCAGTAAAAGTATAATTTCTTTCTCTTTGTTCGATGTCTCCTTCATCTCATTTCTCTTTATATTCACTTTTAATGTATTTTATTTTATTGTCCAAAGATATCTTGAATTATTCCTTTCCCTTAATTAAATATAATCTTTCCTTTTCAAAATTGTTGATATTGAAGGTTTCTCTTTATCGTGATCGTCCACTCATTTCATGAATCTGTTCTCTTTGTTTTCTAAATATTTCCCAATTCTAAATTATTTTTTTTTTTTAAACTGTGTTTATAAGTGGTACTATAAATTTGAAAAAATTATAACAATAATAATAATATAATAATAATAATAATAATAATAATAATAATAATAATAATAATAATTATAATTATTATTATTATTATTATTATTATTATTATTATTATTATTATTATTATTATTATTATTATATTATTATTATTATTATTATTATTATTATTATTATTATTATTATTATTATTATTATTATTATTATTATTATTATTATTATTATTTATTATTTTATTATTATTATTATGCATGGTTATATCAATGTTTAGATGCAAGTGTTTTATTTCTACACCTGTTGAACATTAGTAAATGAACAAGAGAGTTATTCTGTATACAAAAACGTCCTTGCTGTGGATCAGTTTTTCAAAGGAAAACAGTTGTTACCAAATTTGTAGAGATAATAATTAAAAAAAAAAAAAATCTATTTACATAGTGTATTCAAAACTACGTAGAGAACCACCTTCATCTACGATATATGCGAGTATATATATATATATATATATATATATATATATATATATATATATATATATATATATATATATATATATATATATATATATATATATATATATATATATATATATATATACTCGTATGTATATAAGTACAAAGAGGGAAAAAATGTAAATAACCCAGAGGATCAAATTATTAGTCAGTCAGAAGCGAGAGAAAAATCATCATTCGAACCGTTACAGGAAATTGTATTTACGATCTGAAATAAGGTTAGATTTAAGATATTTTCAAATATCCCTGTATAGGAAAGAAGAAAGGAAAAAACTAAACTCCGGAATGAACAAGGTTGAAACCATATGACGAATTTTTATGGGTTAAGATATGTTGGATTTAAGATATTTTCAAATCTTACTGTTAAGGAAAGAACAAGGTTGAAACAATATGACAATTGCTTGTCATGGTTGAGATAGATCCACCATTTTTTTGATATATTGAATGTGAGTGCACGTCCATAGGAATGCAAGGCCGAAGTTATAACGAAGAGCAAAACAGCTTACCAAGGCAGGGTACAATCTTGAGAGCACAAGTTTAGAGGAACCATTTCCGAAAGATTAATATCTGAGCCATTTATCTTAATATTAAGAAAGAAATTGAAGTTAGTTAGAATTTAAAAAAGGAGTAAGAGGGATGTAGACTATGAGGAATAGCTTTGCAATCGTCTAAACGTAAATTAGAAACAAAGGTGTGAAGAAAAAGCTTTATTATAAGGTAAAAAAGCTGTGGCGCATTTTGTCCTTAGCAGGAAACTAGAAAAGAGAAAGGGAAGAAGCAAAGTTGAAGTTAACATTTCAGCAAGTGTTATAAAGAGGTTGAAAAAGATGAACATGAAAAGTTAATTCCATTTTTTTCGATTTTTTTTTTTTTTAGCTTTACGGAGAATAAATTTGACTTGATTTAAAAAATATATATATATAAATAGATTAAATTTCTTAAATATGAAGAGGACAGTAACTCCTGAAGAGAATGTTATTGAGACATTCCTCGAGAAGAAAAAGAATTATAAACCAAGATACATTAGTTTCAACTGAAATGGAAATACGTGGAAGTAAACCATCATACCAGATATATTCAAATGATGTATACACTTTGCACATTCTGCTGGATTACCTCTTTGCAGCAGTTATCATTCTGTATATATAAAATAAAACTTTTTGCCAGTTTCATTTTTGATTTCTTCTGCATTCTGGATCCATCGTCTCTGCATTTGTTGCACGTGCCTACTAGTAGCGGCAATGGTAACCAACGGAGTAACTCCAATTCCCACAATACATTCCCCAGGTTTCAAAATGAGGATTTGAAAAATTATGTATGTATGTATGCATGTATATATTTATATATGAATATCTCTCTCTCTCTCTCTCTCTCTCTCTCTCTCTCTCTCTCTCTCTCTCTATATATATATATATATATATATATATATATATATATATATATATATATATATATATATATATATATATATATATATATATATATATATATATATATATATATATATATATATATATATATATATATATATATATATATATATATATATATATATATATATATATATATATATATATATATATATATATATATATATATATATATATATATATATATATATATATATATAATATATAAATTATTAAGTTCAGCTGTTTATATTTCCCTTATTCAAAAAAAAGAAAAAAAAATTTTATGGATTGTTAATTTCTCAGCAGCAATAGGATGTCTTAAAAAAAATTTCCCTTTTTAATATTTTCCATAAATTTCTGTTTCTGCTCTCACTATCTCCTTCATTTTCAATCCCTATTCGCAATATATCAGTTAATTTCTATTGATCTGCACTGTCTTCAAATATTCAAACCATTCAAAATGTTTATTTAGGGTTACCTGACTGACAAATAAAGCAATAAATATAAAGTCTGATCAGCAGGATCAACTAGATCTGTAAAATTTGGCCGTTTTCCCGTGATTATTATCAGATTAAAAATGAAAAATATTTATGAAAGAAAAACAAATAATTTTTAGAAATTTTACTCATTATGTTACAAAGTATTTTCATTTATTTTTCCAATATTTTTCGTTATGTTTGTACTTTGTAGCCCTTCACTCCGGGAGAGGAACAGGGTAAAATCCCAGCCAGGTTGCTGTTTGAAATGTAAATGAAATATGTTTACTGAGTTAATTAAACAACTTCATTCGAAAAATTTGTTAGAGACAACTTCAATTTTTTGAAAACATTTTAATATATGATAATTCACTGTATTTCCAATTAAAGATCATACAGTTTTGTTGGTTTAAATTCAAACAGATTTACATGAAATGGTATGTTTTATCAAACTGCTTTTTTTAAGTGACTTGGCGACTTTTTAGCATCATAAATATAATATGATAATTCTGACAACTCATCCGTTTGATTTCAAGCAGACGATATATGCATACGGTGGGCTGTTGTTGATGTCTATTTTGTGCTGTTGATTAGGACAAAAAATAAAAAGATAACCAAAGTTATTAATTAAAAGTCAAGGTTATGCATTGTAAAGAAATTATTTGTGAAAGTTTTCTATTGATTATTAAGTTATTTCATCACTATGTCCAAGTAAATTTTTGTTTTTAAAATTCGCATCAAATTATATTTTCATTGTAAATGTTTTTTAAGGAAGTTGGCAGCAAATTTTGGTTAGGGAGTGGGGAGGGATGTAAAACGGAAGTAAATTTTAAAGGAAATCAACTAGTAAGTCAGAATAAATAATAATGCAACAGACCAGAACGTAACATATTTAATTGTCAATAGTAACTTACTTGAAAGTTTTATTATTATTTTTGTTTTTGTTTAGACGACTGCATAAGTAGCCTGTAATGGTACTTTTCTCCTAGGTGGTGTAAGGTTGATTTTCTTTATGATTGAATGTTATATTATAGTTTTTTAGAGTAGACTGTATCTAGATGAAGTTTGTTTTTAATTCAGGCTGATTAATTATTGGTAATTTCAAAAAACTAAGAAAAGAATACTTTTTCTTTTTGGTAATTATGCAGAATGTCTGATAGGTCATTCTTTCTTAACATTTGACTGTAATTAAAATAGGCCATTCTTAACATTTGACTATAATTAAAACTGTTCAAAATGCAAATTTTGAGAATCTAAAAAATTTTGTATTATGTGGAAAAGTAAATTTAATAAAAATTAAAAATTTTAGAAACTGATTTACAAATTCTTAAATTTAGCTATCATTTATAAATATAATTTTGTTTAAAATAAGTAGAGAATGATATCTGAAATATATTGAAACCAATATTAGAATATTTATGTATTGATAAAAATATTTATAAAATCCTATTTTGTAAACTTATAACCAACCATTTTTGGTTTTAAAAATTGAGAATTTGATTTCTAATAAGGGTATTATTTTTGATTGCTTAACAAGATCTTATTTATTTTTAATGTAGTATGGTAATATTTTATTATAAATAATGAAAGGTAGTTCATTGATACAAATATTAATATTTTTAGTATTAGTTTATTCACTATATATATATATATATATATATATATATATATATATATATATATATATATATATATATATATATATATATATATATATATATATATATATATATATATATATTATTTTTTTTTTTTTTTTTTTTTTTTTTTTTTTTTTTTTATATTAAATTTTTTTTTATTTTTTTTTTTTTTTTTTTTTTTTTTTTTTTTTTTTTTTTTTTTTTATTTTTAAAATTTTTATTTATTATTTAAAAATTCCTATCAATTCAAAATACTGTATATTTAAAATGAATAATCAGGTAAAAGATATAAATAATCAGATAAAAGACTAAAAGATATCATAATTATAACAATCTTAATATATATATATATATATATATATATATATATATATATATATATATATATATATATATATATATATATATATATATATATATATATATATATATATATATATACATACACAGTATATATTCTTATTAGTTTATATGATGATATATATCACTCTCCCTCTAAACCATGAAAATTATGACATTGCTTATTTACTGGGTAAGGTTAGATACTTTATAAAAAAGTCTTTCTCTTGAATTACCTAACAAAATCAGACATTACCCAAAAAATAGGCAATGCTATTTGATATAAGATTTATTGTAATATTTGTGATAAACATATCCTTAAATATTTTATCAATATTTAAAGTATCAATATTAATATCAACTGTTTATCTAGGAAACAGCTTGTCTAAACCCAAGAATTCTATTTTTCTAGTTTGCTTATCATAGATGGTGACTTTACTAACCAATTACATTTTATAAAGCTAAAATAGCTATATAGGTAGTAAAATATATGGTACTTAATAATATTTTCCTCATATTTTATTACAGTTTTATTATATATTAACACCTTTCCATTCTACTATGTATTTTTTTGGAAAGGATGAAGCATTAGGTGGTTCAGTCATTATTATTACCTTGTTATTGTTTTAAAACTAACGTTTTATTTTTCAGGTTCTCTGTTAGTAATTAAATTATGAGTAATTCTTCTTAAAAAGACATTTCTATGTGATAGTAGTAATTTAGTATTTTTTCTGCTTTTTATAAATATCTATATCACAAACCTAATCAAAAAGTGTGAGTATAATATCTATCATTTCATTTACATAGTATATATATATATATATATATATATATATATATATATATATATATATATATATATATATATATATATATATATATATATATATATATATATATATATATATATATATATATATATATATATATATATATATATATATATATATATATATATATATATATATATATATATATATATATATATATATATATATATATATATATATATATATATATATATATATATATATATATATAGTATATTTATTCAAAGTTATAACAGTAGGCCTATATATAAAATTATTGGAAAAAAAATAAAAATCAAAAAAATAAAAAATTGAATTAGAACAGTTACATAGAAGCTAAGGTATTAAAAAAAAAATATTTCCAATATAATTTTTTTTTTTCTTTTGTACTTATAAACTCTCAAATATTAAAATAAATTAATTCATAGTTATTTGTAAACAACATTATTTTAAGAATAAAGTTTTAAGAAATAGTGAATATTTTACTTGCTTAAGTTTTTTTTAATATAATCTTTAGGCCTAATATAATAGACAGTAGGATTGTTTGGAAGTTTGACATAGTTAATTTATATGCACTCATATCATGATACTCTTTTATTGTGCATTGATATTGTGGTTATATATATATATATATATATATATATATATATATATATATATATATATATATATATATATATATATATATATATATATATATATATATATATATATATATATATATATATATACTCTTCCTATGAGGATTATGATTGAGTTTTTATTTTTATTGATTAGATGACAAATCTATAATTATTAAAAATAGAAATAATTTTCAGTGGTCCAAGTTTTGGCATATTTTTAATTTACATAGAGATTGACATTTTTTTATGACAGTTCTTTTTTAAGCTTATGAACCTTTTTCATAGTTTTCAGTATATATATATATATATATATATATATATATATATATATATATATATATATATATATATATATATATATATATATATATATATATATATATATATATATATATAAAGTTTCTAATGTGTCAAAATAGTGTATAAAAACAGTTAGATAAATGCTTGTCATTAAAGTTTTTATGGATTTCAGAACAAATATTTAAAGGAAATATTCAGGGTGTCCATAAAGTCTTAGTACGATTTAAAAAATTTATTTCAAAGGGAATGGGAATGTTTTTGTCAGATTTGTTCTATGCACCCAGTTGTTATCAAAGATTTTGATCTCATTACATTTGTGTTTCTTTCCAACCAATGACTCATTAACGGTGATCATTGCACCAAAATTTATATTTTCTTTTGAAGACCAATTTTTTTTTTTTTTCCAATCTTTCTTTTCCTTACCATTCTACAAGCAGATTAAACAAGTGTATTTCATGTTGCCACTTTGCTTGCCAAGCAAGAAGCTTACCATCTTTAGACTTATGCTAATAGGCCATTTGTGCTCATAAAGCAAAACTTCTGCAAAATTATTTTGGGCTTCAAATTCTTCTTTAAATTTTATTGTCAGCAAATTGTAAGAGATTATAATTATTTTACAATGCAATACATTTCATTTCAATAAAAACCTTTCTATCTCCTGATTGATATTCTGTTGTCCCATTTGGAAAAGAAATCGAGGGTGTTATTACAGTACACAAGTTCATTTTGGATGAAGTATGAAGAAGTCTTTTGTCCAGTAAGTTTATTTTCTTTTTTCAACTTTTGGATGTAGATGATTCCTTTCTTTAGCCTTAATAACAAGACCTCAGAAGCTTGGTTTGTCAAATTTAGATCTTGTACAAGATCCCAGAGTTTTCTTTATTAGGCTGCTCATATGTTAAAAAGTTTCCTTCATATTCATTTTCAATGCTGTTACATGTACTACAATTCACAAGCTTCATATTTTTGACACCTGGCAATGTATTGTCAGTCAGTGTGGTAAACACTGATATGATAATGTCTTTTTGAGATTCCAAATCAGGGATATCCTCATGTATTTTTCCTGTTGTTATTGAAGTTTTTATATATTTACAATACAAAAATGGCAAGTATTGTGGTGGGTTTGCACACACATAGGCACATCAGGGTTTAAACTTTTCCTATTCCTTTTACCACTGTTGTAGTCATTCTACAGCCTACACAGGTTTTGCAAACCTTATGAGGAACTCATAACGTAGTCTCTATAAACTTCATACCATATTGTGCAAGGTAATCTTATTTTACAAAGTCATTGATGTTTTTTTATTTCCTTTGTTATTGAAGAGTGTATTTCACATAAATGTACCAGAATACATTATGATTATTTATTTTAAGCAGCTTCTTCATGAACTTTTCTGCCAAAAAATTTAAAAAATCATGAATATATATATGCCATTTCGGCAGAGTTAAAGCTAGATTGCCACTGAGTTTTAGTGGAGCCAGAGCTAAAAAATAAAATTATTTACCATAAAATATTTTTCAAATTTGAAGCAGTGAAAAAAAAATTTAAAAGCAACAGCTTACATTTTTATGCTTCCAAAAACTTTCAGTACCTAGAAATAATTATTTTAGAGGTGTAAATGTAAATTGACATAAATTTACTATATCTTGGAAAACTGGAGCCATAAAATAAAATTGAACATTTCTGATGCGGTATGTACAGTGATATATGATAAACATGCAAAATAATGTTAGACAATATTACATTAGATAAAAATTTAATTCTAAAGAATAAAAAGACCAAATCCTTCATCTGCAGATCATATGTAAAATTGTAATTTGAATGGTATCCATTATTTAAAAAATTAGAACCAATTCAGTAAAACTTGAAGTAGTTTTTGGATTACAGAATTTTAGAAATTCATTAATCATTCCTTAGCAACTAATCAAATATATATATATATATATATATATATATATATATATATATATATATATATATATATATATATATATATATATATATATATATATATATATATATATATATATATATATATACTACATGAGATAGAGAACATTTTGTTTTAAGAAAAAAATTTTTTTTATCTTTAATACATTTTGTTTTTAGACTTTGATTCAAATAAGTAAGGAATTTAAAAGAAAATTCTCTTAATGTGTAAAATTTTTGAAGTTGCAAAGATAAAAATTTTTAAAAAATTCTTATTTAAAATTAATATTCTTTATATGATTCTAATTATGTCCTAATGTAATGTAGCTAGGGTTGATTTAAAAAAATTATGTATATCAAATAAGTCTACTGACACTTACCAGTTGGTTATTTACTTGACTTTATAATACTAATTTATTGGAAAATTACTGGTAATCATGAAACAGTTTTATATTTTATAGTCAGTCAAAGTTTTCCAATGGTACTTTTGTATTTCATAATTTCATTAATGTTTAGTGTGGTCCATCATTGCTAGTGTAATTTTGTACTGTTTTAAAATACTTGCACTACGTATTTCAAAGATTGTATTATATTTAAAAAAATCAAAACTAAAATGTTAACGCATTTATACTTTTCAGTTATTTCATAATGGGCAGATGACTCAAGACGTAGAAAATGAGATTGTTCGCGGTGGTGATCTTCAGGAGATAAGAACTCGCCTTATTTCCAATCATGCCACTCAAGCTTCTCAAGGTTAGTTTGATAATTTTTTTTCTTTTTAGTAATTTGCACTTAATTGATTTGAAATATTATTATTATAATTATTAAATATTTTTATTTTTTTATAATATCTTATAGGTTTAAGATTCTGTAGTATATAAGGTGAAAGAATTTGCTGTGAAATTAATTATTGTGATGTGTTCAATTTTAAGTGACAAAATAAGTGATTAATATTATTATTTATTATTATTATTATTATTATTATTATTATTATTATTATTATATCATATTACTATTACTGTCTTTAATTATACAATTTTGTTGAATATCTGATATTTATCCATATTAATATGGGAATGTGAAGAGAAAGTAGAAATGTGGTTTATCGTATATAAGGATGAAACTTTTAAAAAATTTATCACAAATATATAAAAAAAAAAATGCCAAAAACAGGTTGGAGTAGAGAGAGGTTACTTGTATTTTGGGGAGACCAACTACTTCATTCACATACATTTGTGAACTGATGTAATACCACCTAGATATGTAAGACTTAAGTATGAAGACATCATATTAGCAACTTATATTTCTGTAAAGTTTTATTTTAATTACCCTGATGTCTATTAAACTTGGTTTACATTTAAGATTTTTAGTACTTTTTTTTTTTTTTTTTCTTTTTCTTAGTTTATAAATTTTTAAAAAAATATTTGAGCTTAACATTCGAACTGGTGCTTAACTTAATGAACAAATGTTAACATATAATTTATTAACGTTGTAGCATATTTGTATATTTGTGTATTTTGTTGTGTAGTAGTATTTATTTTCCATTTGAGATAGAGAGAATAGAGTGAGATCTAACTTTTATGCAGTATATATATATATATATATATATATATATATATATATATATATATATATATATATATATATATATATATATATATATATATATATATATATATATATATATATATATATATATATATATTAGGGATGGAGCAATACCAAAATTTTAACTTTTATCGATACCAATAATTTTAAACAACCCAATATTGATAATGATCTGATATCTTTAGAATTTACTGCTACTAATTTTTTTTCTCTCTCTCTCTCTCTGAATTTATGAAGGTTGAAACAGGATTGAAAAATAATTAGCGACTATAAAATTTAGGTTTTATGCTATCAGTTACTAGAGATGTACCGATACCAGTAAAGAGACCGATACCGATACTCAATATTTTTAGGTGCCGATACCGATACTTTAATTTTACAAGAAATACACAGTAATAAGATAGAAAATTTGTATACTGCTAGGCAACTGAGGATTGCATTCCCTGTACAACCAATACTTAGTAATGTATTTCATATTTGGTTGTGCCCAAGTATATTTTATAAATTAAAATATTATCTTTTAGGAATAATAAATGCAAATATAATACTAAATAACTATATATATATATATATATATATATATATATATATATATATATATATATATATATATATATATATATATATATATATATATATATATATATATATATATATATATATATATATATATATATATATGGGATATCCCACTCGCTCTCTGCCCCAGATATGTGCCATCCTGCTTAAAATAGCCAATATGGAATCATCGTTGTCTATATGATTTACGAACTCATTGTACTTTGATATATATTAGCACATATCAGGGGGCCGAGCGCAAATGGAACACCCTGCATATATATATATATATATATATATATATATATATATATATATATATATATATATATATATATATATATATATATATATATATATATATATATATATATATATATATATATATATATATGGGGTGGATGATAACTATACTGACAAACCCTGGTATCGTTTTAAAAATGCACTGCTGAGAAAATTGTGTTTAATGAATCTAGGTCGGGAAATGCACGGTTCAAGAGATATAGCCCATGGACTTTCCAACATTGATGTGGGTACAAAGCATGCCGAAATGCCCTTCTATTTTAATATTTTTTTTTATTGTATAACCATTGGTAGTTCAACGTCCCAGTCCAAATCATAGTAGGTGATCAAAATGTGACCCTTCTACATATCTCGTCTTGGAGTACATTCAGTACTGTCCTATGAGAGACGTGTTGAAGGGCAAGGGTTCTGGATAAGACCCGTCGATCTCTTGCAACTTCACGGAGAATACCGTCCTCTTTCGCAGGTATACGAACAACACGGGGGAATCCACGGTCAGCTGTGTGAAGGTATCAAGTGCCTGCTTTCACGCTCCCTCCTAAAGATAACTGGGAAAGACGTGTGATGTATTTGTCATCAATAAAGATATGTGGCCTGATACAATCTTGTTGCCTGACAAGCGTTCCCATTCATTCACCCATACCTAAAGCACATGTCAGTCTGTTGACAGTATAAATAATGTACCATTGTCACTGATATAATGTACCATTGTCACTGATTCAATACCAGTATTCTGTAATATACATACACCTTATGCTCGCTTGTTTCATTATCTTGGGGAAGATACCTCCCCACCTGCCTTTACCAAACGTATCATTGCAATTTTACAGCTGTTAATAAGTGGTCATCGTATCTACACAGGCTACACTTACTGTACATTCTACCCATTGTCAAATACCATGTATACCTCCACGGGTGGGTATCTGTGTCATCATATTAACCGCGCATTTCCCGACCTAGGTTCATTAAACATTATTTGCCCACCAATGCGTGTTTAAAAGATCCTAAGATTTGTCATTATAAATAATATCCACCCTGTATACATACTGTCTCGATCTTGTGGAAATGTAACTTTTACTCGTACTCAAATAATAATAATAATAATAATAATAATAATAGTAAAATTTTAAAATGGGACAAACCAGTCAATGAACAGCTATCTTTTTACAGAAATAATCAGTTTTCTTTTTGAAATCGGTTTCGGTCTGACATCGTTCAAATTTTTACCGATGCCTGTGCTGATAATTATAAAACTTTTGTATGCTGATACTAGCGATACTGATACTTGACTGCATCTCTAATATATATATATATATATATATATATATATATATATATATATATATATATATATATATATATATATATATATATATATATATATATATATATATATATATATATATATATATATATATATATATATAATATATATATATATTATTAAATATATATTATTAAATATAAATATATATATATATATATATATAAATATATATATATATATATATATATATATATATATATATATATATATATATATATATATATATATATATATATATATATATATATATATATATATATATATATATGAGAAGAAATTTTATAGTTTTTGTAGCTAAGTAGTCAGAATTGACTTTTAAAAAGTTGCTATTCTGATGTTTATTTTAATAAAGAGTTTAATTAAAGTAACTTAATTTAAAAAAATGTAGTAGAGTAACTCATTCCTTTAATGGAATATTTTTTTTTTTTGAGAGAGAGTTATTTTGAAAAATAAAAATGAATATTTAGGAAATTGACAAATAGTTTACTTTGGGATTTAAATTGTACATTGATTTGCTTGGTCCAGTCAAGTTGTTCTTCATAATCGGTACGAGTTTTGAAATAGATAAAAGAATCAGCTACTTTATTTTGCAAGATCGATAATTTCTTATATTTTTGAATCTAGTATTTTTTTTTTCTTTTCCTTTAAGCTGATACTTGAAGCATTTGACTAGGGATTGGAGGGTCCTTTATGGTTGATTTGGTCTTCTGACTTGGCTTTGTCTTGTTTGAAATTTTTTTAGTTCTATATTTTTAATAGTTTGAATGTACACAACATTTAGGTTTCATTTTTTCACGTTAGAAGTAATATATTTATGATTTTACTTTTACGATATATATATATATATATATATATATATATATATATATATATATATATATATATATATATATATATATATATATATATATATATATATATATATATATATATATATATAATATATTTTTAAAATAAAAAATGGGAAAAAGTCAGTAAAATCTGTTCCATTGTGTGGGTTTCAGCTTACTATTAGTGAAAAGTATATATATATATTATATATATATATATATATATATATATATATATATATATATATATATATATATATATATATATATATATATATATATATATATATATATAACTCTGTAAAATATATTTCTTACACATTTTATATTAATTTTGAGTTTATTGTTCTTTTGTTTTTCCATTGTTACTAAATATGAAAAAAAAAAAAAAAAATTTAAATGTTAGTTTCTTTTTGTTGTTTAACAAGAAAGAGAATTTAGTCCAGCCTCCTTCACTTGCAACATTTCTTTGCTAAAATTGGTGAAGGTGGGTGCTGTTATTGATTTTTTTATTTGAAAAAAAAAGTTTGAGAGAGATTTTAAGAATTGTTTTAGTTGTTTAAATTTGCTCTAAAATATTATTTTCTAATTTTTTTACCTTAAAAATTAAAATGGTTTTAGGGACTTTTAAGCCAGTTTTAAGTAATATGGAGTAAATTGTAGAAAAGGTTATAAATCTTTGAAGTGAAAAAGTAGGGACTTTTGAGTACTAGATTTAGTGTGGTCATTATTTCTTGGCTGTGCTAACTTTATAAACAAATTGTTCTATTTGATCTAACAGACTAAAACGTTTGCTTTGCAAATATTAAATGTAGGTTCTTGTATCACTGATATATATATATATATATATATATATATATATATATATATATATATATATATATATATATATATATATATATATATATATATATATATATATATATATATATATATATATATACTAGTCTAGAATTTAGTTTTTCCAACGGCTAAAGACACTAGACATAGGCTCTTATGTTATCATTTATACTTTTTTTTTCTAACTTTTCGTTTGTGATTATTCATCTAGTTGTTAAAAACTTATTACTATTGTTATTGTTGGATGTTTTATTATGGACTATTAATTTTCCTTACTACCAGGCAGTTGGTTCTCCCACGCAATTGTGCTGTGAGTCCCCTACTACCGCTAAGCTTAACCCTAACAGCAATCTTGATTCGTCCACCGATTCACACGATCTAATTCAAACCTTTCATTTTGCACAAACTTCTTCTCTTTCTCTACAGTCCTCGTCTGAGCACCAAGGTATATTTTTAGCAATGCAATTATGAGATGAAAAATAGTTATCTGAATTTTCTGCAACAACAAGTCCTGTGTGTGTTTTTTTGAAATATTGTATTGTGATTCTTAAATGCATTATTATTCTGTAGTAACCTGATTTAGTTACCTTGTATACAATTATCCCCTCCGTTACATATTCTTTAATGTTCATTAGTCTAGTTTAGTCATTTCTAGTATTTCTTTGTAGTATATTCCTTTCGTTTTGTAGTTTTTTTGTCATTATTCAAAAATATTTTGGCTTTCCTTTTCCCCGAATGTAATAGCGTAGAGTTTATAAACTCCTTTTGGTATTCATTCAAGTAATGAACTAAATATCCTTTGAAGCATTTCCGAAACCTTCATAATGTAGTATTAAAACTTGTCACTAAGTCTGGCCTAATTTCATAAAGAAAGAGGTGTAGGCAGAGATAATAATTAATTAGGTATACAAGTGTTTTATTCATTCTTTTTTATAAACAGGTAATAAATTTACAGGACTCCACATTTTCATATTAATAATCTTCAGTACTATATATATATATATATATATATATATATATATATATATATATATATATATATATATATATATATATATATATATATATATATATATATATATATATATATATATATATTGACTTTCCTTCAAGTATTTGGGTAAAGGTTACATATTGTATGATTAAAGGTGTGGCTGGATTTTTTTTAAAGGGAATTTATACCCTAGATACAAGTGATGTGTTTTATTAAATTTACCCTTTGGTTTTTAAAGGGTTACAACTTTAAACCTTCCCCACTTTTTTTTGGGGGGGGAGGGGGGTGTCGCTTTTAATAGCTAGAATATGAAGCCTATAAATAGTACCAAACCTAATGAAGGCCAAGGTTGACACCTAAAACTAGAACAGACTAGATAAAAGAAAATTAGAAAAGACTAGATAATAGAAAACTAGAACAGACTAGATAATAAAATTAGAACAGACTAGATAATATAAAATTGGAACAGACTATATAATAGAAAACTAGAACAGTCTATATAATAGAAAACTAGAAAACAGACTAGATAATAGAAAACTAAAATAGACTACATAATAGAAATCTAGAACAGGCTAGATAATAGAAAACTAGAAAATGACAGGATAATAGGAAACTAGAACAGACTAGGTAATAGGTAGAAGCAAGGAAGAAACAACAAATTGGAGTAGGTCACTTCTAACTGCTAGTAAACTTCAGAACCTGTCTGTCCTCTAGTAGGACAAAGGTTTGACGTCTTTTTGTTTCCGTTTATTTGTGACACTACCGTGGCATAACGGTTGAGTGATTGAAGGTGCTGGTTCGATTCCTTGGGGAGGGGACGATACCATGAAGAAACTTTTCTTCTCTAATAGAACAATGCCCCTGAGGGAGTGTGAACTTTAAAAAGAATAAAAATACGTGTAGATCTCTGTTTATTTATTAACCACATCGGGAAGCTTTAATTACATGTTTTAAGTATGTCTGTGGAACCGGCAAAGGCTTTCACGGCTTCAATTCTGACTCCGAAATTTTAAAATTCTTTGACTGCTACGGATTTTTTTTATTTTTTTATTCGGACTCTAACTCTACCCCACATCCCTAATTTTTTTTTTTTTTTTATTTATTTATTTATTTTTTTAATATCCCAGTCTGGCTTTGGGCCCCGAGACCCTAGTTTTAGGTAGATTCTATCGAAACAAAAAATTATAATTAAAAGTTATTGTCAGGATTGAAGGAAGATTTTAATAATATATATATATATATATATATATATATATATATATATATATATATATATATATATATATATATATATATATATATATATATATATATATATATATATATATATATATATATATATATATATATATATATATATATATATATATATATATATATATATGAACCGGGGCCCCCGGCCCCGGCCAATCCCGGCCATTTTTACTGACCCCGGCCCCGGCCCCGGCTAAAAATCAGGGAAAACCGGGGTTGCCGGCCGGGGTAAAATGGCAAATTATACAAATTTTTTTTTTTTTTTTTTAATTTTCGAATAAAGTTTCTGCTGAAAACTTTCAGTGTATATAGATTTTTTACCAGTAAGAAAAATCCATTTAGCGTTTTCCGTTTTTTTATTTTTAAAAGTTTTTTTTTTTTTTTTTTTTTTTACCCTTTTAAAGTAAAATTTTTCAATAAATGGCGGTGCCAAACCACTTTTTAGAATGCTGAAAAGTTAGACTATTTATTCAAAATTATATGGGCTAAAAAGCCTCTAATAGACTTTTGTTTAGAAATTATAAAAAAATGTTAAAAACTGACCAACTATAGAAGAAAAAAATTTTTTTTTTAGAACTAAAAAAATCCTTTTCAACAAAATTTTTTAAAAAAAAATACAACTATAACATTTCCTATTTTTGGTGTGTATAGAGGAGGGGTGGGGCTACAAATTCCTCTATGTACTTTATTCGATGAGATTCGTTGGTTTTGAGATATAGCCTTCAAAAAGGTCCATTTTTGGCCAAATTTCAAAAATTCCCCAAGTTTGAGAGGCTATATCTCGCTTCAAACAAAGGGCATTTAAAAATGCACTAAATAAAAATTGTTGCCCTGTTCCTCTTCTAAACAATATTCACAAATAAAAAAAAAAATAGTAGGTAGCGCTTTTTTTTTTTAAATAATTTTTTCCTCCAGAAGGGTACGATTTTTGCAAATTTTTTTTCAAGTGCTTATAACTTTTTTCTAGACGTGATATCAAAAATCTATTCCCACCAATGCAAGAAATTGGGGCAAAGGTATTCAGTTAAATTTTCAGCTCATGTGGACCAGTGGTTTGACCCAGTTATTCATTTTTTTCAACTTTGGGTCCAAATAAGTTTCAAACCGTTATAGACTCAAAAAATGCTCGAAATCAACTCAGAACTTCGGGAAAAAATTCACATACTTTGAAATTTCAGCTCAATCAGTCAAATAATAAAAAAAAATTTGAAACAAAATATAAGAAAATTAAGATTTTTTTCTTTTTTGTTTCTTTTGACCGCTCCTTTTCTGCTAGTGAATGTTCATCTTTGTGTTTTGATTTTAGATACTCCAAAAAGATTTGGTTGAAATTTTTTTACTTGTAGCACCCGGAGGTTCTCTTCTAATTTTCTGACTGCAGATGTTACATTTAGCTATTTCGAGCCTATCCTGAAACATTGTAAAGTATTCAAATACTGCAGAAGCTGATCTTTTAGCCATATTGACTGAAAGTATAAACAAAATAATAATTTTTAAATAATGTAGCTAAATGAAACAAGTTTGATACATAGCAATAAAATAACAATGATATGTATAAATACAGGTTAAATTGATAATTTTATATCTTACATTTTTTCAAACTTTACCTTTGGGTCTTACCTAGGTAAACGTGTTAAATCACTATTATGAATTAGAATAATGTTTTTTTTAATTTTTGTACTTTTTTTAAACTTTAAATATACAAAACTGTAATTTTCTGATTTTTTTTTTTTAGAGAAAATGCATATAATCATTAATTTAAGTGAATGTTGCCTATTCTACTCCTTCCTTACAATTAAATAAACCTTATATCTAATTTTCTTAACCTAAAATTTCAGTGCTTTTGACCTCTTTACAAATTTTAGGAACCCCGGCCATAACCCCGGCCCCGGCCAAATTTGGGTGACCCCGGCCCCCGGCCCCGGCCAAATTCCATATATATATATATATATATATATATATATATATATATATATATATATATATATATATATATATATATATATATATATATATATATATATATATATACTTTTTCGATTCTTTTCATTAATAGATGTTCCTTCTTTATACACTTTGTACAGTTATGAACATGTGTATGTGAGAGAGACAGACAGACAGAGAGGGAGAGAGAGAGATTGTGTCTGTGAGTGTGTATGTATATATGTATGCATGCATGTATGTATGTATGTATGTGTGTGTGTGTTTTGTATAATGTTTATCGATCAGCATTGCCTTCATTATTTCGTTAATCACTTCGAAATGGCTTTGTATGTGCCGGGGGGGAGGGGGGAATTGAGGGATAAGAGGAAAAAAAATACAAATGGGAATAGTGCATATTTGATGCACCTTTAAATATGGATTTTAAAAAAAATGGCACAGAATGTTTTTTTTTTTTAAATGACTTTTTTTTTAAAAAAAAAAAAAAATATAATATATATATATATATATATATATATATATATATATATATATATATATATATATATATATATATATATATATATATATATATATATATATATATACTATATATTATATATTAGTATATATATTTTTGTCCCCACCTCCCTCGAAGTACACCCCATTTATTTGGACAAAAAAAAAAAAAAATCGATCCCATAACCTTCGTTATCGAAGCTTCTTGCGGAAGTCATATTTTGTTGCGAAGTTCTGCACGACTTGCTCTTCTTCATGAGCCTCGCTTCCGGTAAGCTAAATCTTCTCCTTTTAAGTTTACTGGAAGCCAAACCCTGTAGTGTGACCGACACAATGTGCGTAGGGGCGTTATAGTCATAGGGATGATGCAGTTTCTTTAAATTCTTACGCACAATTTGCTAAAACATTTCTTCTGCATGTCCTCTCTAAGCCGCCAGAGGACTGCACAATAGAACTTAACCTTTGCAACATGGAAAACGAGAATGATTTTCATTTGTTATTAATTTCTCATCATATCCTTCAACATCGAATTGGTGTGTTTTTGATTGAAGAAACTTTCTTTGTTCGTGGTTAAAGGAAGACTTCATTTGGGGTGATTACTATTAGTCAAAGTCCGTCACCAGTATCGATTATGGAAATAAAGTTTTTTGAAAAATTTCTTACCTGTTTCTGAATTTATCTTCAAATTTCAATGTGCTGTTGCATCTGATTGTCGCTCAGCAATCGGGGTACAAACTTGACTGTTATCCTCCCCGCCCCTTAGGTCTCTTATATGTATCATGAGAAAGACCGGAAATATTCCTAACTAATAAGAGCCCAGCAATATTCTTGACCTTATTAGTTATTCAGTAATTCTTCCAGGTAATTTGAAATACCTTCGCAACTTTTTGTAGTGTTTTACTGGTCGTTAGTCACACAGAACAAAGTGCAAACACGATTTTTTTTTCACTTTTTCACCCGCTATGAAAACCGAAAAATCGAAACAGACATGTAGTAGACTAGATTGAAAAGGATGGATGGATATAAGGTTTTAAATTAAATGTCGTCCCTGGTTATTGGCGTTTTTTTCGGAAGTTTTTTTTTTTTTTAATTTATTTATTTATTTATTTTTTAATTGCAACTTTTCTGATTAGTATACA
>SEYY01000301.1:157057-167057 GCA_009176605.1 Armadillidium nasatum
ATATATATATATATATATATATATATATATAAAGCCAAATAAATGTAATTTTTCTATTATTATTATTATTATTATTATTATTACTTATAGGTCATCTTGATGTGGTTAAGACATTGATCGATGCTGGGGTTGACGTTCATTGCAAGGATTCCAAATCCAATTGGCAGCCGATTCATATTTCCACATGTAAGTGTCTTCTCTTTTCGACTCTGTAGTTATTTATGACAGTAGTTGTAATGATGAACCAAATATACTTACAAAGTACATTTTGCCAGAGATTTGTTTTCTTCTGTTATGCATACGATTTTTGACCAGAAATTTTAACTATTAATCTCAGGATCTTTAGTTAAAATTGAATATTCATTGCAGTTATTCATGCCAGTAGTAGGGCTGTCAGTTGTGGTTTTAAGTTGTAGATCGTTACTGCTTTCACTAGGTGTAATATTTGTATTAGCTAATGGGCGTAGTGAATGCGGAAACGACTTGAATTTTAATTTCTCTTTATAGTTGTCCATAATAACGATTTAGATTTTTATAAGTACGGTAGTTTATAAACTATCCTTGTGATAGTTAGTGTAGTCGTAGAGACACATATCATTTGTTAAGTTAATG
Organism: Armadillidium nasatum; assembly: GCA_009176605.1. Taxonomy (NCBI): domain Eukaryota; kingdom Metazoa; phylum Arthropoda; class Malacostraca; order Isopoda; family Armadillidiidae; genus Armadillidium; species Armadillidium nasatum. The sequence goes on from SEYY01000301.1 coordinate 157,670, forward strand.
AAATAATGGTAATAATAAAATGAAAGAGATAGATAAATTGATAGACAGATAGATAGATTTAATTAATTAATTGATTGATTGAAAATTAAAGAGTAGATTAAATGAAAAGAAATTTAAGAAATTGAAAGTAGGCCGTATTTAAAAACAAAGTTTTCTTTGATGTTCGTATATGAAAAAGACAGAAAAGAAAACAAAAATTATTCACTATTGCTGATAATATTGATTATAGTGTTCTAGAGTCAATAAATAGCATACTAATTGTGTATTTTTTTGTTTCAATGTTATTGATTTTATACTTCTTTTTATTTGTTTATTTGTTTAAATCATCATACAGCAACTACAACAAAAAAGTCAAAATTGTTATTGTCCAACGCTATTAGTACTTCGCCGTTTATCGTCTTTCTAATGTTTGAATATTGCCACTATTACAAATTTATTGTCATAGGATATTTTGTCCGAGTCTCTGTAAAAATATTTTTTAAATATTAAGCGTAATTTATTACTAATAATTAATATCTATATTGATTTGCAAAAACACATGAATGAGTTTCAGGCTTATAAAAGGATCTTAGAAGTTAAATTATTGATTTATTGAACAATATATTAAGTTCGCTATAGAAGTGTAATGATGTATTTTGTAGTTTATTTTTTTACCTATTCTGATATTTAAGTTATGACGATCCAGGAACTAACCCCTACCATGATATATATATATATATATATATATATATATATATATATATATATATATATATATATATATATATATATATATATATATATATATATATATATATATATATATTATATATTTTTAATTTCTACAACTTTTTTAAATACTATTTTAAACTTTAGAGTTAACCCAAGAGAGAATGTATACATATACATGTATACTTATACATATATGTATATGTAAGCTTGTTTAAATCAATAATGACTCTACTGCAGACAGAATCAAAGTTACTAACTTTTGCTTTTTAGATTTCTTTTTAAACTTCTGTTGGTCAGTGCTGTGACTTGTAAAAGTGTCAATGTTTTTGTTGGAGTATTTTTGTTATTACGAAAGACCAAATGTTGTACTTAATTTCTCTTCATATTTATATCTTTTTTTTCTTCATAATAATAAATCATTTTTGCTTTGTCTTATGGATTATGAACTTTATTATTTAACTTAAATATTTACTTATACCAAAGTCTGTATACAGAATTTAAGCAAAACTTATATTTATAAGTATATTATTTAAATACCTAACAAAAATTAAAAAAAAATAAACTAACATTATTTTCCTAGAATAATAGTTCAGAAAACTGTCACTTCTTGCGAGAATTAAATTAAGAGATTTCCCCCACCCCCCTCAAAAAGAGAAAAAAGAAAGCTAAAATGAATTTTTTAAAAAATCATATTGTTTTAAAGTTCATTATTTAGATTTTAACCCAATGGTTTTGCTCGAAATTAATTATGGACTAAAACATTTTTAAGTTTTTCGGTTTGATTCTTAGCACATTATTTTTAACTTCTATTTTGGAAAGATATTTGATCTTAACTTGACATTGAAACCGTTTTAAGATGTTAAATTTATCTTTCTCTTACCAAATAAAAGCTATGTAAACAAAATCTCACCAAATTTCCTTATTTTGCCGAGATAGTAAGTATACCATAGTATAAGTTATCAACAATGTTTTTCTTTTCAGACCGGGATCATGTCGGAATCGTGGAATGCTTGGCGATGCAAGGGGAATGGAGGCGCGGAGTGGCTTTGGTTCGATTCAAAGGCGTTACTTGTTCTCTTTTACATCTGGCAGCTCACTTTGGTTGTGTGGCTGTTCTTAGATATCTACTCTCTCATACGGTTAGATTAGGGTAAGTAATTTAAAAAGAAGTTTTTGTAGTAAAAAATGTTTTCAGTTTCTCCGCGATTTTTTTTTATTTTTTACTAATAAAAGAAATATTGAAATAAATGTTATTGAACCAAATATAAAATGCCTTTTTACTTTTGAAAAATTATTTTTATTACTCTGTAATTATAACCCCCACACCCAACCCACCGCCTTGAAACACTTTTTATTTATTGTATTTTGGGAAATATCTTTGGGGCTTGTCTACATGATTTTATATTGACATTTTCGGGGCTTAGGTTACATGTAGAAGTTCGCGATGCCGCGCATTGGACAGCCCTTCACCATGCTGCTTTTGAAGGAAAGACACAGTGTGTGACTCTGCTCCTTCAATCTGGGGCTGATGTCAATTCGGCAGACCCTCATGTAAGCATAGTGTTGTTTTGCTACTTAATTCTTAACATATTTTATTTTCAGCCAATTTATTGGTTGTCCTATATGCAGTGTAAGTTTTATATATGCTTAACAATGAAATTAACCTTCAGTGAATTACTAGATTTTGATTTTCTCCTCAGGGCGTGACTCCTATGCATGCTGCAGCTTATCGAGATCACGCAAATGTGGTGCGACTTCTTTTATCCAAAGGGGCCAACCCAAAATTTTCTGTTAAATCAACGACCGCAGGTAAACTTTTTCCTTACTTGACTTTACAAGTATGATATTTATAATAAGAAATCGTGTAAAATTATTTGAATCTTCATTATTTTTTAAATGTATTATTTTTATACTTTAAATGGTAGTGAACAAGATCCATTTCGTTATAAAATAAGTTAATGATGTTTCGCATTTATATATTGGTGTTACACACTCTCTGTCTCAAGTAGGTATTATATTATGTATTTCCATTGGGTTTTAGCAAGGAGATCCGGGAAACGTTTACCGAGATTTGATATTAGTCACTCGGAGAGTGATGACGCTTATATACCTGTTGGTCATGGGAAAGCATCTATTGATACTCTTCTTCCTCCTTACCGAAGGAGATACTGGTCTCCTTCTCTTCCAACGACACCTGAAATGAGGTCGTATGACAATGGCGACACTGGTACTATTGGCAGATGGAAAGGGCATTCAGTGCCTTGGGGAGGTGTATTTTCCCCCATTTTGTACCCTATTGCCGAACCACCCGTCTGCCCACAAACTGGTAGTGAGTTAATATAATGTGTGAATATTTAGTGCTAATAGTTTTTGTCCAAATAACTTTTGATCTAACATTTTTGTTGCTTATTATAACCGTTTTTTTTTTTTAATATTCCAAAATGCTAAATACTACCTAGAATTGAGTAGCACTGATAAATTCAAATTGTATTTGGACCGAAGGTTTTTGGTTTAAAATAATTGGATGCAGTTATGACTGGTTATTCCTTTCTCTTTTATTTGAAGTGGATAAAAGTTTTACTAATATTGTTTAATATAACCTGTAACTGCGAATTCTCATATTTAGGATGAAATATGTTATCTCCGATATATGATGAGCTGTTATTCATTTTGCAGTTGTTTTTTTTTATAAACGCCCAGGTGGTGATGTATATAATATGTGGTGGTTAATAACTTTGGTAGGAAATTTTTTTCAGTCAAGTTCCTGAAGTGTTTGTTTGAAAATGTTCTTTCTACAATATCTTGTTCTAATGTAATTATCGCTCTCTAGAGTCCTTATTTATCTCATTATGAGGAGCTAACTTGCAAAATATGAGAATAGGTTTTATATATTATAAATTTCTGTATTAATTTTTTTCAAATATTTCCAAAATGAATTATTAATTATAATCAGAGTATTAGTAAATAAAAGATGATCAGCGTGTTGTAAAATGAAAATCTGCTGGGGAAATTTACCTGCAGTGAACTTTTGCATCTTCGTTGAAATATCGCAGTTAAGAAGTTTCCATTACTAATAAAATTAATATTAATATAATTATTACTCTTATTCTGATGTATAATACATAAATCAGAAGAGATTGAGTTTAACTTCGTATTTTAAGGGTTATTTAAAGCATTTTTTTATGTAGAGAAACATATTAACACCTAATTAATTTTAATTAACCTTTGTATATATATATATATATATATATATATATATATATATATATATATATATATATATATATATATATATATATATATATATATATATATATATATATATATATATATATATATATATATATATATATATATATATATATATATATATATATATATATATATATATATATATATATATATATATATATATATATATATATATTATATATATATATATATATATATATATAATATAATGGAGTGTATTAATCAGGATGTATTTGTGTGAATTAAGTATGAAAAATAAAATTCATTTAACATTGTTTTCAAAAAAAAAATTTTTTCTTTTTTTTCTCCCTAAAGTTCACGAAAGAGGGTTTGAAAGAGTTGAGCCAATAGTAAAATACCACGAAGGTTCTTCATTTCTACACTGGGCATCTAGCAAAGGGTATTCCGATTTGGTTGCAGATCTTCTAGCTCGAGGGTTGCTTGTAAGTAATTGGTTTTAATGTTTTTTTTTTTTTGTTTTTTAAACTTTTTTTTTATTTTATTATTATTATTATTATTATTATTATTATTATTATTATTTCAGGTGGATTCTGGAGATAGACTAGGACGGACTCCCTTGGGATTGGCAGTATGGTCAGGTCATACAGAAATTGTTAAAATGTTTCTACACGAGAAGGTTGAATTAGCGGAAGAAGGTTATTATTATTATTATTATTATTATTATTATAGTAGTAGTAGTAGTAGTAACAGGGACATTATCATCAGCAATATTATGATAATAATATCCCATGTTTAGCAAGTAAGGAAACCTAACAAAGTAGGTTTTTTGCTGGTTGTTTTATTCAGTACAAGTTGGTTAACTTAGTAAATGTATAATAAACCAAAGTTCTTTTTTTTATTGGTTTATGTAGAACTCCAACCATAAATCCAAAATGTAAAAATTTGTATTACTTTTTAAGATAAAAATTGGCATCGGATAACTGGTGAAGATGTCGGCTTAACCATTGTTCGGATTCTCGAGGAAACTAATGTAAGCAATTTGGAGTGCTGCCGATCAGATGGTTTTACCCTTTTACACTTGGCTGCTCACAATGGATATCCGAATATGATGCACCGGTTATTGTCTCTCAAAGTAAGTGACTGGCTTTATATATTTTTACTTAATTATAGCAGATATTCAGGTATAAGTTAATGTTTAAATTTCTGTCATGATTGGTAAAAATACTTTTATACATGAAGGATTGTTGGGCATTTGTAACTAGGTGTGTAGGTTTTTTAAATATGTCATGTAATCATTGTAAGGGGTGCTACTAAAAGAGATTTAAAATTATCTGGTTGTTTTATAATTTTTTTTTGCGTAGTAATAATTGAATTGTTATTAATACTTGTATTAAAAAATTATCTACATTTGAATACCTTTATCCTTTAATATTCTCCATACAGGTTTCACCAGATTTAATCAACAATCAAGGAGAGACACCCCTCTTTGTTGCAATTCGCAGCAACCAATTGGCTTGTGTTCAACAGCTGATCAATGCGGGAACAAAACTCAGCGTAGTGGATAACCGCGGCGGGACCGCTCTCCACATGGCTGCTAAAAATGGTAATGTAACTGTCATAGATATGCTTCTTACGACCTCCGAACATGAGGAACGTGATATTGACATCAACCGAACTGACAATATTGGCTACTCAGCCGTTTATTACGCTATTAACGCCAGTAGGTGAGTGTTAGATGAGTTCTAGATTTTTGCTAAATACGTACAACATTGCTTAAAATAAGTTTTTGTAAAAAAAAAAAAAAGTTTATTTAAAAATAATTTTAATATTAGAACCAAATAGGCTTAAATTCCGTTATAAATGAATTTCTTTGCTTTGAAAGGGGGGTGGGGGGAGAAGAAGAGTTTTTGTAGCAGTTTCTCTGTCACACTTTGAGTACTTGTTAATTTAAAGCTTTACTCACATAAGGTACGATATTGTTCAACGATTTTTGGAATACAGTCTCGTCCGGAAAGTTCATGTAAAGGCGACCAAAAACGAAACTCTACTGCAGTTTTATACAGAGCGAAACAATCTCGGCCAATATGACAACGCCGTGGTGCGAGTGTTGGAGTGCGAAAAACTCCTTCACACATCGAAGGCAAATGCCGAAATGTGTCTTCGAGTCCAACTTGGGACCACAGAAGCATCAACAAAAGCCCGAATACAACTGCAGCAGATGTATGAATCGACCAAGGCACAAAGACATTGCTGGAACTTTTGGTTTTTTCTTTCTTGTTTTTTACTACCTTCAATTTTCTATTATTTGGATGTGTATACCGATATTTTATTGGCTGTGGAATACTATCAAGATTACCAAGAAGATTTGCTAAACAGCAGTCTCTATAGTAACGTTACCAATTCTACGGATTTTATGATGGAGGTTTGTGTGTTTATTTGTTTTATTAGAGTTCAAACTAGTGATACGTTATATCCGTAGTTTGGAGTTGCTACTTTTTTTCTCTTCTTTCCTCGTATATAGTTTCAATAAAGAAAGATGATTCTGAATACTCATTTAGATATTTCTTAATTAATGAATATTAAACTGACATGACTATGAAAACTTGAAGATAGGAATGAAAAAATATATCAGAGCAGTAATAATTTTAACATCTTTAATCATTTTTCTTAATGATTGTTAACTAACTGGATTAAAAGTTTAATTTGTATTACTTGCACCTTTAAAATTGCCTTATTATTTTATTTTCAGACGTTCTGGGAGATATTCCATGATATAACCGATTCTCAGCACAAAATAAACTTTGTGTTAACAGTGTTCTTTATACTGTTGCCAATGTCGTTGTTATCTATGTGGAATTTATATATTCATGTAACTCAGCCAGATATTTTGCCATTATTTAGAAAATTGCCACGGGTTTTACGAGGACTCCTGTACACTCTCGTATTTCTTACACCATTGGCTCCTGTCATGGCATACCTAGAAAACACTTACGCTCAGATGAAGCACATGAATGTTACTGCCAGATCTTTACAAGAGGTAATTATATCAATTACAACTTTACCACTCTAGCTAATTTTGATACTTTGTTTGATTACAGTATAAATAAATAGTCCAAACATTAATACTTCAATTTTGTTGGCTTTATGTTATTTCCCTAAAATTTTCATGTATATATTCTTTTCCTCTTAGGTCGATTCCAAATCTTGTAATAGTTTTCCAAGTTATGGAAACACTAAAACATACCGACACCACTTGCGGGACCAGAAAATACGCAAGTACTACGATCTAAAACACGTAGCACAGATGCGAGTAGCAATTACTAACGTTATGGAAGCTACTCTCGAGTCTGCATTTCAACTAATTCTGCAGCTTTATATCGTTGGCACTCAGTATCAAGATCTCACAAAGGTTTGAAAGTCTGAGGAGTAGATTAATGAATGTTAAAGTGATGTTTAAGAATGTTAGGATTGTGTGATGTAATTGTAGAAGGGAATTGTTTTGAAATTGTTAATAATTATTATAGCTACATTAATTGATTCGTATTTTTAAAAGTGATGTTTAAGAATGCTAGGATTGTGTGATGTAATTGTAGAAGGGAATAGTATTAAAATTGTTAATAATTATTAGATCTACATTAATTGATTTGTATTGTTAAATACAGAATTGAATGATAAGTTGGAAAGAGAGAGGGAGAGCTGGAAGCACTGAAAAAAAATTTAGTGTAGAAAGTTAAAATTTTAAATTGTTTACTGAAATTATGAATTATTATATACTTTTTTCATCGTTATATATATATAACTGCAAAGGTAATGATTACTCCACTTATAATTATAAATTAACTACAAATTCTTGCATTATTTGTTATAAACCCCACAGTGTATCTTTGTAATAGGAGAAAATCCGTAATTACATGGAGTATCGAAGCCATTATAGAAAGATATTAAGTTGTGGGACTGTATTATTATTATTATTAATATTATTATTATTATTATTATTATTATCCAGGTTGGCGAAGTAACATTGAGGAAGATTTTATCCTTTTCTACTGATGGGGATACAAGGCTATCGAAGCAGGTGTTCTCAGTCCTTATTTCTCTTGTCTCTTTGACCTGGTCTTTCACTTCCTATCATCGATTCTCCAAGCTTGGAGGACTTACCATTTTGTCTGCCCTTCCTCTATTGTTTGCTATATTTTTCCAGGTAATATATATATATATATATATATATATATATATATATATATATAATATATATATATATATATATATATATATATATATATATATATATATATATATATATATATATATATAATAATATGGTTGAACAGAATAGTATTTTCGGAGGTTTTTTTTTTATAATTCTCTTGTCCTGACGTTTGTCAAGGTGTGACTTTAATAGCATTTGTTCCTCAAGAAAGAATTTTAAGTTATTGTAATTGTTTTATTTTTTATTTTTTTATTTTTTTTATTTATTTATTTATTTATTTATTTTTTATTCTAATGTAGATCTTTACTGAATTTTGTCAGAAAATGTTGGGGAAAGAAATAGGTTTCCATTTTGGTGGAGAATAATTTATATATATATATATATATATATATATATAATATATATATATATATATATATATATATATATATATATATATATATATATATATATATATATATATATATATATATATATATGCTTTTAGGAAATGCCCATTTATTTATTTATACAGATTATATATATAGGCATTTTAATCTTCACCAGATAATTGGTCAAGAAATTTATGGAAATTATTATTTTGTTCAACCAGTATATATATATATATATATATATATATATATATATATATATATATATAATATATATATATATATATATATATATATATATATATATATATATATATATATATATATATATATATATATATATATATATATATATATAAATATAATAATAATTGTCTAAACGATTGGCTTGTTTATCATTGTAAAGCATTGTATAATATCTAAAAGCTTATAACTTTTAAAACTCTAAATTTTATGTATTATTGTCATTAATTAATGTTTTAAGCATTACTAATAATATTAGCCTCAGTATGAATGCGTGTGGGAGTCTCTTCATAATTATTATTATTATTATTATTATTATTATTATTATTAGCTCTACTGCTATTGCTATTAGTACTACAACTAAATCTTTGAAATATTTTTTTTAACTTTTTGATTTTTTTTTTCATTCTTCATAAATTTATTTATTTCATTTTTTTTTTTCTTTCTTCCTGATTTTATTATTTTAATCTATGTATATCTTCTATTTTAAAATGATTTTTCCCTAATATGTAATAAGGAAAAATCAGATATGATAGTAAGTATTAAAATTCATATTATGGAACTTTGAAAATTTATTGGAATGTCTTCTGTGGGATTAAACATTTTGTTATGCCTTTAAAAATGTGGGAGCTCCTACTGT
>SEYY01000301.1:172057-187057 GCA_009176605.1 Armadillidium nasatum
CCAATTATGCTCTTTATAATCTAGTCACAATTTTTTATATTAACTGTTTAATTCAGTTTTGACTCCTTTATATATATATATATATATATATATATATATATATATATATATATATATATATATATATATATATATATATATATATATATATATATATATATATATATATATATATATATATATATATATATATATATATATATATTTTAATTTTTTTTTTTTTTTTTTTTTTTTTTTTTTTTATTTTTATTATTATTATTATTATTAATTATTATTATTATTTTTTATTGTTTATTATTATTATTATTATTATTATTATATTTTGTACATTGTGTTGTTATTGTTGTTGTTGTTAATATTATTATTATTATTATTATTATTATTATTATTATTTATTTTTATTGTTTTAGCAATGATTTAAATTGAACGATTAGCGTAGACGAAGTTGAAGAGATTGTTTTAAAATTTTTATTTGTAAATTAGTATCAGCTTCTACAGAATGGCTCCTAGTTTCCAATTTCTAGAACTTGGGCTCTTATCGTAATTTTTTTTTTTTACGCTTGATATTCTGTATGTGTTTTGATTGGTTGTTTGTAAGGTCTTTCTATGATGTGATTGTGTTTAATTAAAGAGAATGGAACGGTTGATTTGGTTATATTAGTTTCATTTTAGTCTTTTTAGTTTTTACCTGAAGAAATATTCCTGAAAGTTCCTTTTTAATACCTTAAAAGACCTTTTTAAATGTTGTTGTTTTCCTTCATTGTAAAAAGGTCTTAATTATTTATATTATCACAGTTCTTCCTTTCTTTTGGCGTACTTTATATATTTGATTGTCCTCTTTACGGTGCTGAAGGTATCTTGCATTTTAAAGTACAACTTTTTATTATTCAGTCCAAGGCTGTTAAATTTTGGCACTTGTAACTCTACAGGTTTCGAATTTTATTGTTCCTCGTTATTTGATCTTTAGTTTGGGTCTGAATTAATTGTTACTAACTTTTAACAAACAATTTCCCATCACATTTGAAGTTGATTTAAATTTTTTGTTCAATTTAAATGACAGTATTGTGTTATATTGTAAAGTCTTATTGCTATCATAAATGTTTCTATTTGTCATGTTTAACTAATGTTATACTAACTCATCTTTATTAGTGTAATCATTTTTACGTTTCTACCATCTGTCAGTCGGGTATTTTGATCACATGGATAAAAAGAAAAATAATTCTAGTTTTTCTCTTTGGTACACTTGTAGACCAGAATTTATCTTCATATAAATATAATTCCTCTAAATAGACTTAAATAAATATGTAATGACTTTTAATTGACGTGGCAGACGATTAAAGTAATAGATATTTTAAAGGTAGGTGTTTTCATCTATTGTCGAAAACTTCAACTAATATTTTTTTTTTTTTTTTTGGTGGTGGTGTTAATCAGACAAAAACTGCTGAATGCAGTTAATTTATTACAGTAAGATAGTATAAGTGACTCCATTAAATACTTTTAACATAATACTAAATAGTCCTGACTCTTCAGTATAGTTTCATATCTTTCCCTATTAGCAATTAATTAGAACAAACATTTTCTGACTTCAGACCCAAACAATAGAATTGTTTAACGATTTTTTGGTCATATTTGTCTATAGTAGAAGTGCTTCAAATTTGAGACTGCTGGGAGTTTAAGTAGAGGCTAGATATTATTAATAATGAATGAGTCGCGCGTGTTAGCATCCATCTAGTAGGAAGATTTTTGAAAATTGGATACAAAGAATTATGTGAATTTAGCAATAATTATTTGCCTGTTACCCTTTGTAGGTGTAGGATTCAATAATAATAATAATAATAATGCCATAGAAGACAATTTGTTTTGACAATCTTCTCAAATAATGTGGGCTCATTAAAAAAATTTTATTAGAGCTTTTTTTGTTAAATAAGTGTTGTATTTTTGTGAGGTACGTAATGATGTGAGTGTGTGGATTTTGTACACGTATTACAGGGTACAAAAGTAGTGGAAAGGTTTTTATTCATATTTTTTTTTTTTTCACTTCTCTTATATTAAAGTTATATCTGCAAATCGTTAGATTTTTTAATTAATATTGTTGTTATAACTACTAGACTAGGTTAGGCAAGGATTATGTTTAGGTTAGGTTAGAGTTAAGTTAAATTAGGTTAGGTTTTTTTTTTATGGTTGTGACCCTTCTCCACCACAAACATATATCATCCCTGTTGTACTTCTGTGCTCGAGTTATGATAGTGCGAGTATGTGTATGTATGTATGTAAACATAATTCCGTGTTTATATAGACACATTGGACTTCTTTTAATAAATGTATAAATGAATTTCAATTTATAGTTAAGAAATTTATTATTATTATTATTATTATAGTTATTATTATTATTATTATTAATATTATTATTATTATTCAAGATTGAATTATCAGTTTTATATTTGGGAAATTTTAGAAAATATTATTATTATTATTATTATTATTATTATTATTATTATTATTATTATTATTATTATTAAATTTAAAAAAAAAAAAAAAAAAAAAAAAAAAAATTTTTTTTTTTAATTTATTTAAAAGTCGATAAAATTTTGAAATAATGTAAATAAAATGCTGAAATTTTATTTTATTTTTTTTACCCAAAATATTTTACAGTTGTTAGAAAAAGAAAAAGAATTTAAAGTCTTATTTCAGATTTGTTTTTAGTCAATTTGGCGGGTGTTTGATCTAATTTTCACCATCAGGCTAACAGCAAATCTTCACGGTTCGTTTCTTTTCTAGCATGATTGAATTTGTTTTTCAAGTACTGTAAATACTTTCTAATGGAGAATCAATCCAGTGACCCTTGGAAGCTAGAACGAGATCAAAATCATATTGTAACTTCTATATTTGGAAAAAATTGATATTTCTTACTAATGATTATAATTATTATTTGTAGCTATCTTTTAAATGCACCCCCCCCCCTTCTCTTTTCCATCATTAAATCATAGCATTTTTATTAAATCAGAATGTCTGCTAATAATTCTTTTGAAACTTTTGACTTACTCAAGTTACATTAAATAGAAATCTCATAACTTGTATTGATGTAGTTTCTGTAAACGTTCTTAACCTTCGGTGATAAGTTTTGAAGCCTTCCGAAATTCAATATATTTTTTAATCTGAAGTGTTTCAGGTTTGTTTAAAAGAGAATTGAAGGTATAGATAAAACAGTAGATCAGAACTCTTCATATAAAATGTTTAAGAGTGGAATAGGATTTATACTATTTGTATTATCATCATTCTTGTAGATTTTTTTTTCTAAAATAGTCATTGAAAAAAAGTAAGACGACGAGATTTCACTTTAGTTTTTCATCATTATTATTATTTTTTATCTCTGCTAAGAAATTATTAATGGATGATTATAAGTGACTCGGATATTTTTAATATATAGATTACTAATATTAGGTTTGTCTTAAAACTAAGGAAATATTCTTAGATTGTTTCCAAAACTGAAAATTATACTTGTTAAAATTAAAGGTCATTAATAATAGGAAAGTAAACCTGAAGAGAAATTTCTGTGTTTAACCATCACATACTGATGATTTTAAGAAAAGCACATGGGCATTAAAAGAAGTGGAACTGTATCCACTCTTAAAGTTTTAAACCCTAGTTGGGAAATGGGTCTAAGGCCTTCTCCCAAAACCTTAAATATGTCTCGTTCCTCATAGAAGTATGGTGAGAAAGTGTTGTGAACAGAAGCTGTCCAGGGAACTTTTTTGTCACATGTGAGAATGATTTTGCCCTTCATTCAATGCCAAAAAGTTCCACCCAGACCAGTTTAATTTCAGGCGGAGAACATTATGGCCATATTACAAAGGCACCTCAGAACACCCAACCTCTTAAAAGTTTGTTTAGAAAGAGAAGTAATGTATTCATTCTAAGAAAGATCACGCGAAAAAGAAACGAGAATATTAATTGGACGGACGAAGGTTTGAGCTGTGTTTTCGAAGATGTAATAGTTGTATTGAAGGTTATGTCGAGTAGAGAGAAGGAGAAACTGAGTTTTTGAGGCACTAAAAACTACCATGTTTCCTCAACCTCAATTTGAAATACGAGAAAGAAAGGAGGTTAGTTGCTTAAAAGGCCATCATTTCAGAGTTAACTGCCTTTGGGAGGGACGTCTTTTAAATTGGAAAGAGTAATGAAGGATGGAGTCATTAGCATAGGAGTTGATAGATGATCTTTATTGAAAAGTAGAAAAAGAGATGGAAATAAGACAGATTAGGATTGATCCCAGAGGAACACCACTATTAATAGATATAATGGAAGAACGGTGGCCATCAACAACAGCTGCTATAGAACAGACCGAAAAAGAAATCAAAGGATAGATTGTGAAAGAGGGAAGTTTAAAAATCAAAGCTTTGTTCAACACTCTATCGAAAGCTTTCAATATTTTCTAGCGCGACAGCAAGAGATTTACCGAAATTCCGAAGAGCGAAGGACCAAGAGTCAGAGAAAGGGAAAGAAGATCACCAGAAGAGCGTTTATTACGAAAGCTATACTTTTGATAAGAGATAAGATTAGAAGATTTGTTTCCAAATCTTAACAAGAAATTTTAGAAACAACGGAGGTTGAAGAAATGGAACGGTAGTTGGAGAGTTTAGAGAGGTCCCCTTTTTTCGGCACAGGCTGAATGAGAGCACGTTCCCAGCAAGAAGTGAAAGTTGGAGTAGAGAGACAAAGATAAAATAGTTTACCAAGGCAGGGTGCAAACTAAAAAGTACAAGTTTTGAGAACCACAGGAGGGATTCCATCAGGACCGTTCGCTTTCTTAGTGTTAAGCTCTTAGAGAGCAGAAATTACGTATTGAAAAGAAATTACACTTTTAGACATAAATGAGTTGGGGTGGGGGTTGAAGGAGGCAGTCTAGCTTTCAGGGATACGAGTAGGGAGCTGCACCAACTGATCAAGGTCGTTTTGAATAGAGAATTGAAAGGAACGTTTACCTACTGTATCATGAAAACTAGAAGAAAGCAATTGGCTGTGATGAACAACGAAATCACCTAATATTTCTGAGAAAGGAGAAGAGATAATATTCTCTAATTTGGAGTTTAGATAGTCAAAGAATTTAAAATAGTAGAATTAGAAGATAAACAAACAAATCAAATAAAATTATTCGTAGAATGGCAAAACAACTTAAGCCTCAAAGTGGAAAATTTAGAAGACTCCAAATTAGAGACACGAGAACAAACAAAATCATTGCCACATATACGCAACAACCTCCTTTGGCTGAAAATTGAAGATAAATACAGTAAAAAGAAACCGAGTAGAGTTTGCTATCAGGACGCTCAAGCATCTAAGTTTCCCTCAAGAATAAGAGGTGAGGTCTAGAAGAAGAGAGGTGATGTTCAACAAAGTGGAAATTAATAGTCCGTACGCTAGGGAATATCGGCTGTAAAGTCTTTCTGGCACCAACCCTATATCACCTATATGTCAATAGTTTTGCTTAGCAATGTGACTTCAAAATAACTAGGTATCACGAATAGCAGAAAATCTATATTTTATGGTCATTGAATAATTTACTTTCATTACACCAGTAAAAAAAATTGAAATCGGTATCGTTTAAAATTTTGGTATCGATCCATCATATATATATATATATATATAATATATATATATATATATATATATATATATATATATATATATATATATATATATATATATATATATATATATATATATATATATATATATATATATATATATATATACTCTCGTGGGGTAGTGCCCGCCACAATTCTCTCATTCACGCAGGCATACATACACCCTAACTCTCACATCCCCCCCCTCACCACCACCCTCTATCTCACTCTGTCTTCCACAACTCTCCTTCTTTCGTCTAAACTCAAACCTCTTTCCCTAAAAATTTTCCTCACTTCATCCATCCATCTCTACTTTGGCCTTCCTCTACCTCCACCTCTATCTAAGTACCCTGTCCACCATTCTATTCTTATCCATTCTACATACTTGCTCAAACCAACTAGTATTCCCTCCTCTGCTCTATCCACTATTCCCTTCCTCCATCCACGCATCTCCCATATTCTTTCGTTTCTAATCCTATCTTCCCTTTTCAAACCCTCAATCCCTTTATCTCAAATATATTCAAACTTTTTT
Source organism: Armadillidium nasatum (assembly GCA_009176605.1). NCBI lineage: Eukaryota > Metazoa > Arthropoda > Malacostraca > Isopoda > Armadillidiidae > Armadillidium > Armadillidium nasatum. The sequence goes on from SEYY01000301.1 coordinate 178,211, forward strand.
CCTCGCTTGAGAATTTATCATCTATATTTCTCATCCATACATTACCGATGGCAAACACATACACTCAAATATTCTTACCTTATTCTCTTTTGATATAGTCCCTTTCTTTCATATCTTCCTTAATCATTCCATCACTTTTATTCTTAATTCCGCCACTCTATTTTTAATTTCCTTTTCCATTCCCCCTTTTCCCTCTACCAACATTCACAGATATCTGAACTCTTTCACCTCTAATCCTTGTTATTTTACTTTTTGCTGGATTTACCTTCTATCCCTTGTTTGCACATTTCCCCTCCAACAACTTCCTTCTACACACCCTACTATTTGCTTTCTCCAAATCCATAAAACATGCATACCCCACTTTATCTTTCTCACGCAATTTCTTACCAATCATTCTCAGTGTAAACACCTGGTCCACACATCACCTACCCTCTCTTAAACCTCCTTGTTTCTCTCTCTCTCTCTCTCTCTCTCTCTCTCTCTCTCTCTCTCTCTCTCTCTCTCTCTCTCTCTCTCTCTCTCTCTCTCTCTCGTCAGTTCTTTCACTCTTAATACTAATACCCTCCCAAAAATCTTCCCTACCACACTCAACAAATTTATCCCCCTATAATTTTATTAAGCCATCTTATCCCCTTTTCCCTTATATATTGGCACAATAGAAGCATCCTGCCAATACTGAGGCACTCTCCCTTCTTCACAGCACACATTAAACATTCTAACCAGTCAGTCAACCACCTCTCCATCTCCCTCCCTTATCTCGCCATCGTTTTTACTTTTCCTACCTCTACTTCCACTTCTTCCTTATCAATACTCCTCTCATCTTCCCTAATCACTAACTCTCCATTATTCCTTACCGCTCCCACCTCTCCATTCATTCTCCCCCATTCAACAATTCACTAAAGTATCTTCTCCATCTTTTTCTTACCCCCTTTTCACCTTGTACTCCCCATCCTTTCTCTTCATACCCTTCCCCTGCTCTTCCCCTCCCCTCTTCACCCTATTTACCTCCTCCCAAAAAATGTTACTTCTCTCCTTAAAATTTTCTGCATGCTTTCTGCACAACTCCTCTTTCACTCTCCTTTTTGCCTTCTTAACCTCTCTCTCTTCACCCCTCTACACCATTCCTAATACTTCTCCCAATCTCTATACCCTTTTTCGTCCCTAAATACATGTTAAAGGCCTCTTTCTTCTTTTATATATATATATATATATATATATATATATATATATATATATATATATATATATATATATATATATATATATATATATATATATATATATATATATATATATATATATATATATATATATATATATATATATGTTATGTGTTGTGTGTGTGTGTGTGTGTATGTACTCGTATGTGTGCGTGGGTGTGTGTGTGTGCGTGTACGTGCGTGTAGGTGTGTGCGTAGTTGTGTGTGTGTGACAAGATTTTATTCTTGGGAAAGAAAAAGATACATGTTCCTAATGACCCTTATGCTTTAGATTCATTCTAATAGTAACTAAAAAAAAAGCTGTAGAAATTTTAAATAATTAGGTTGTTATGTATACGAAAATATTAATATTTAAACTGTGTGATTTTAGATCATATAAAAATTTAAAAATTTCGAAAGTATCTATATTTTCATTCATTTTTATTTTTAATTTTTTTTAAAACTCTTTTTTTTCCCTTAGAATTTATTAAAAAATAATTAATATTTTTATGTATTAGCAAATATACTTTTCTTTTATGTTGATTTTTAAATATTATTCATTTATTTTTTATCTTATTTATTTTGATTACTATAGAAATCTTTGCTTGTACTAAAAAGATACAATTTTAAAAAATAATAAATGTTATGTACTTAAAATTAAAGCATAAAAAGAATCCTTAATTGTTATATAACCAGATATACTTAAAAATATATATATCTTAATTAAGCTAAATAACAAGGAATTGAAAGCTGTTTTAGTTTACGTAATATAAATCCATTCTCTTGATTGGCTCAAATCTTGCCATATGAAGGTTCCTGAATTTTTACTGGCTAATGATGTCGTCGATTTCCTTTCACTCACTTTAAATTTTGCACTTCACAGACATTCCCTTTTTTTCCCCTCATTCTGTTATTCCCCTTCCGGGCTTTCTTGTTCCCCTTATTCATAAAATATTATAGAACAACTCTTATTTCCAGCAAGACATGGAACGAAGCACACTAGAAATACACACAATATATATTTTTTAATATAACAGTAATACCAACAAAATTAAAATAATTACTTATATATATATTTTTAATTTTATTATTTACTTCTTTTAGTGCTAATAAAAATTAAATTTTCGCAAAAATATTAAATGGTTATGCTTATTTGAGTGGATATTTGTAAAAATCCAAATAATTTCTATTTATTAATCTTATTGAATTAATTTTAATAATTGGCAGTATGATCCAATATTTGAAGCCGAAAATTGATACAAAATTCAATTACTATGAACAAAATTTTTCTATTTTGAAATTTTTTATCATTATCAGTTATATTCTAAGGAAAAATGTGCTCAGCCTGGATTATAGTAGGTAAGTAGGCAATATATATATATATATATATATATATATATATATATATATATATATATATATATATATATATATATATATATATATATATATATATATATATATATATATATATATATATATATATATATATATATATATATATATCCTCTGTTCTAAAATATGTTTTTATTTATTTATTTATATTTAATTATTCACTAATTCTTTTATTTATTTATTCAGTCAAAAAATTATGATAAGAAATTCATTTTGAAATAAAATTCATTAATTAAATTCGATGTTCCAAATATAGGGAGAAACAAAGACTAGTAACCAAGTAAATTAATATATAGGGGGGACACAAAGACTAGTAACCAAGCAAATTGATCCAAAGTTTGTATAACATTTCCCCGTACATAGATTAGTAGTTATTAATCCAATTATTCTATAAAATTTACTTAATAAATTGTACTTATTTGACGTCAAATTTCATACATCTGCAACTACATTCTGCAATCGTATCATTATCCGCATCCTCGGGTATCGGGCATTTAAAATCTTTTTGAATGTGTCGAAAATTTTTTGAAATTTTACTTTTAGAAATTTAGTCACAAGTTTCGTTTTTTTATTTATTTATTTACTTATTTGTGTGTTTGTTTGTTGGAAGAATTTTTTTTAAACGATTTTTTAAGCGCTTTTAGAAATTTAGCCACATGTTTTATTTATTTATTTATTTATTTTATTTATTTATTTATTTGTTAGAAGAATTTTTTTATTGCACACTTTATTTTAGATTTAAAATACCTGAGAGTTAAATTTTTGAAGGTTTCTCAACGATTCTCTTTGAAGATCGTCTATTGAATATTTTATCTGAATCTTCAACATTTCGATCTGATCATTTTTTTTGCCCTTTTTGCGGAATTTAAACTTGTGGTATATGATCTAATAAACCTAAATTGCCTTTTCCACCTATTTAATTTAGGTTTCGTTCCAACAATATAATACTAATAATAATAATAATAATAATAATAATAATAATAATAATAATAATAATAATAATAATAATAATAATAATAATAATAATAATAATAATATAATAATAATAATAATAATAATAATAATAATAATAATAATAATAATAATAATAATAATAATAATAATAATAATAATAATAATAATAATAATAATAATAATAATAATAATATAATAATAATAATAATAATAATAATAATAATAATAATAATAATAATAATCCCAAAGGGATACGCTTATGTTCTTGCTGACAGAATATTAAAATATATATATATATATATATATATATATATATATATATATATATATATATATATATATATATATTATATATATATATATATATATATATATATATATATATATATATATATATATATATATATATATATATATATATATATATATATATATATATATTATATATATTATATATATAACTTTTTTTAAATATTTTTTATTTCATTATTATTATTATTATTTTATTATTATTATTATTATTATTATTATTATTATTATTATTAAAGAATATATATATATATATATATATATATATATTATATATATATATATATATATATATATATATATATATATATATATATATATATATATATATATATATTATATATATATATATATATATATATATATATATATATATATATATATATATATATATATATATATATATATATATATATATATATATATATATATATATATATATATATATTTGGTGAAGCTACTTAATATTGGTTCGGCCAATTGGCTTACAAACCGATGTAAAAGTATAGGCTTCAAAAAAAAAACTTTCAGAATAATATTAATTAGATATCAATAATAGTCTGCAACAATAATAGCAAAAGTTCCGGATAGAAAGACTCTCTTGCTACTATACCCGAATACATTCGAAGATGTCGTTATAATAATAATAATAATAATAATAATAATAATAATAATAATAATAATAATAATAATAATAATAATAATAATAATAATAATAATAATAAAAAGAAATAGCATAAAAACATTGTTACCCTTTTCAAGGTCTTGAAGCCCGCTCAACGGGGGTAAAAAATCTCTCCCCCCCAGAAATAATTTATCCAATAATATTTCCCCTCTCCAATCTCCACCTCCACTCCATCTGGTTTCCAAATCTTTGTTTAAGCATTTCAGTAACCCCTTCCCGTTTCCTTTTTTTTTTTTCCTTTAAATAATATTTTCTAAAAAATTCTTTACTTTTCCCTTTTTTTTCTTTAGTAAACATTTTGGTAAGCTTCTTATTCTTTCTTTTTTGACACAAAAATCGATGCCTCTTATCTCTCTTTGCCAAAAAAAAAAAAAATAAAAAAAAAAAACGTAATGAAATGAAACCCAGTTCCTCCTTACTATAAGGTTATTTTTATTTGTTAGATTTGCGACAAATTATTTTACTAATCTTCTATTAAAGAAAGTATTCAAGGTCATATGCAAGATGAGTTACAAAACTGATTTTTGAAGATAAAGGATAAAAATCTTCGGGTTTTTCTTTTTCTTTTTTTTTTTTAATACTCGAACGAGAATTAGACAGCCACAATGAGAATGACAATTTTTCTTCTGTATTACAGAGAGATAAGGATAATTATGTTCTAATGCCGTTTTAACAGCTTATATTTATACTATTAAAATCCTGAATCCCTTCTCTACGTAATTTTAATTCAATCCTGTAATAAAGAGTTGGTCTCACATTCATTCTTAGATCTTCAAAATCTTCTTTCAAGCATCGGTTGTTAAATCCAATTTTTACGCTTATTTCTTTATATAGTACAGAAATTCTGTCAACAAAATGACTCTAGGAACAGCAACTGATTCTTTGATAACATTAACAGCTTTCAGTAATCTTTCTCTTCGTATGTTGTGGATGTTTTATTCAAACTCCAAGCGAGACGATTAAAGGTTAGAGTTTTCATAGGATAGACTTTCGGTGAATCGCTTTATTCTAGGATTGGCTGAACGCCGTAATTTTCTGCGTAATTTTCTGCGCTACACAGTACCATACCGCATCACCCGTCAACAACGTCAACCAAGACCCTGAAATTGTGTACCGCACCGAACTGTACTGGTCCCTTCATCAATACAAGTAATAATCTATCCACCTCACTCTTTCTTTCTCTCTCTCTCTCTCCCTTTCTCTCTTTCTCTAATTATGTCTGTATGTACTGTTAAACTGTAACTAACTCTCCAAACAAAGATTCGAAGTACCTAAGAACACTATTACTTCTACTGCAGCTACTACTACTACTACTACTACTACTACTAATAATAATAATAATAATAATAATAATAATAATAATAATAATAATAATAATAATAATAATAATAATAATAATAATAGTAATAATAATGATAATAATAACGAGATAGTGACAGATGAACTGAAATTTTGGAAGAAAAAGAAAAGGAAGAAAATATACGACAAAATGAAGAAATGAGAGAGAGAGGGAGAAAGAAAGATGAGAGAGCTATAGAAAAATAGATTGATGGATCGATAGATATATAGATACTAGTTAATTAAATAGATATATAGACATATAGATAGATAGAGAGTAGTTAATTAAATAAATATATAGAAAGATGGATAGTTAGATAGATAGAGAGGTAGGTAATAGATAGTTAAATAATTAGATAGGTAGATAGATAGATAGATAAGTAAATACAAGATAGATAGGTAGTAGCTAGTTCGTCAGTTAGATAGATAGATAGATAGATAGATAGATAGAAAGGGAGGAAGAAAGAATAAAGAAAAAAAAAGTAATTAACTTCTAATTAACTAACATAAATGTTACTCATAAGTACCACTTCCATACTTAAAAATCAAACCTAATAACCCAGAACTAAATACCTGTCACCCAAAATAAGTACTTACATTCACCCCACTCACCCCCTCAAACTAATGATAATTATTATTATAAGAAGCGGTCATAAAAATCCTCAATCGTGTCTTTGTTTACGTAATAAGCATGAAATTAAGAACAAGAAATATGAACATAATATCGAAGCAAATGTTCATGAGTTTGAAATATAAAATATGGAGGATTGCTTTGTTCTTCTTATGTTTATTTTCAACTAATTATCTTATTAAGGGAAAAATTGTGTCAATCACACAAAGTTCTATATATATATATATATATATATATATATATATATATATATATATATATATATATATATATATATATATATATATATATATATATATATATATATATATATATATATATATATATATATAATATATATATTCCTAAATTTAATAATTATTTTATTTTTATATTTTATATTTAATTAAATTATTAATTAAATAAAATATTGTTTGTTAATCTGTTTGTTTGAACAGTGGAATCTATCAATCAGTTTTGTTTTTTTTTTTTTCAACAAACAAATTATATAAATAAAAAAAATAAATAAAAAAAATTAATAAAAGATAAAACAAAATTGCTTTTTATATATATATATATATATATATATATATATATATATATATATATATATATATATATATATATATATATATATATATATATATATATATATATATATATATATATATATATATATATATATTATATATCTCTCTCTCTCTCTCTCTCTCTCTCTCTCTCTCTCTCTCTCTCTCTCTCTCTCTCTCTCTCTCTCTCTCTCTCTCTCTCTCTCTCTCTCTCTCTCTCTCTCTCTCTCTCTCTCTCTCTCTCTCCCCTTTTTCAATATAAAATCCATAAGCACATCAAATATTAATATGTTGAAAATCTGAGCTCTCAAATATTTGAAAATAATAATGATAATAATAATAATAATAATAATAATAATAATAATAATAATAATAATAATAATAATAATAATAATAATAATAATAATAATAATAATAATTAATTATTATATAATAAAAAATCAATTGTTTTGGAAAGATGTTTTAAAATTTAGAACGAAGAGAAGAAATTAAGAATGGTAATATCGTGATAGAAAATTTGAAGAAAAAGAAAAAAAAAAAAAAGCTCAAAAAATTTTTAATTTTCAAGACAGAAAATCTTCTTATGTTATTTAATTTTTAAATCAAAAATTTTATTAATTAATAAAGCAGTAATTTTTCAGTTAAAAAAAAAAAAAAAAGATAAATAAATAAAAAATATTTTTTTTTTAAAAACTATTGCTAAGCACAAAAAATGTTTTGGATAGAGATCTTTTAGATAGTTTAGATAGTTTCTCAAAAGAAACTATTTAAACTGATATTGGTGTATCCGAATTTTGCATAAGTAGGGTAGAGGTAAAACTCTATACTTTTGTGTTACAGGACCCGGGTTCGATTCCCCTAGAGCAAACTTTAAATTTTGATGTTTAATTAATGTATGTAATACATACGCAATAGACATTTATTATACTTTTTCTAAAGAGTTTTATATCTCAAGTTCAATTGAGTTTTACTGGAAGGTTTGGAGTGGAGAACTCTAGAGTTTTCTTGTCTCTAAATCGTAAAGTTGAAAGACTAAACTTCTCACTTAATACATTGCAAAAATTGTCCTAACGAATCGTTGGGACAAGTGGCAAAAATGTCATAACAAATTTTTTCAGTTATTTTCCTATTAGAAAATAATTCGGTGAAGTGACTTTCTCATTGAACATGTCTTTTTCCCTTTTCACTGTGACATTTTTGCCATTTATACCAACGATTCGTTAGGACAATTTTTACAGTGTAATATTAATAAGAATTTCTTCACATGAAGAAGGATATTCGCGTGATGTTAACAAAAACTGAAAATATCTACTTCGCTTTCTCATTCCATGTAGGGTTGTTACAGGCCTAGCAAGCCAACAACCGGCATCTCCTTACTCAAAAAAAAACTCTACTCTTGATTCGGAATACTAATATATATATATATATATATATATATATATATATATATATATATATATATATATATATATATATATATATATATATATATATATATATATATATATATATATATATATATATATATATATATATATATATATATATATATATATATATATATATATATATATATATATATATCGTCATAATATGACAAACGCGAGTCCCTTCAGAAGCTTGGAGAGAAAGATACAAATATTAGAGATTCATTAAAGATGAGATTATTTTTCTTCATTTTCTAATCTCTTCAGAATTATATATATATATATATATATATATATATATATATATATATATATATATATATATATATATATATATATATATATATATATATATATATAT
>SEYY01000301.1:192057-194557 GCA_009176605.1 Armadillidium nasatum
AAATGAAAATAAATATAAATAATTGAATAAAATAAAAAAAATAATTAAATAAGAGGAAAATAAATTAAAAAAATATATGTATAATAATAAATTCTAATTTTTTTTTATTATATTATAAACTATATATATATTATATATATATATATATATATATATATATATATATATATATATATATATATATATATATATATATATATATATATATATATATATATATATATATATATATATATATATATATATTATATATAACCTATATAATGATATATATTTGAAAAAATATATATATATATATATATATATATATATATATAATATATATATATATATATATATATATACCGTAACTGATAGGCCGTTGTCTCTATTAACAAAATATTCTTTAAAAACAAAAAACAAAAAAAATTAATTTCTAATCTGAAAGACAACTGATAAACAAACTGACCAATCAGGAGAAAGATTCCAACAGTAGAATTTCTTCCAACCAATCACGTACGAGGAAAGAATGAATTCTTTTTAGTAGGATTTTTTTCCTTCTAATTTAAATCAAATTGAAATTAATAAATGTAATGATCTTATTGAAAATTGAAGTGAATTTACATCAAAGACCTCAAATAATAAATCACTTATATATATATATATATATATATATATATATATATATATATATATATATATATATATATATATATATATATATATATATATATATATATATATATATATATATATATATATATATTGAGAAATAACCCTGAAAAAGTTATAAGGTCTAATTTGATATTTATAATAGATAAAATTAAATGTTACTGCTTAACCTAACCTAACCTAACCTAACTAAGCCTAACCAATCCTAATTTTGTAAATATTTTCTTGAAAATAAAATTTAAATTTTCGTAATTAGCAATAAAAATAACATACGTGTAGACAAATTTTTATTAAATTATTGCATATCCTAAAAAATGCCAATCATCCTTTCTCTCTCTCTCTCTCTCTCTCTCTCTCTCTCTCTCTCTCTCTCTCTCTCTCTCTATATATATATATATATATATATATATATATAATATATATATATATATATATATATATTATATATATATATATATATATATATATATATATATATATATATATATATGTCAGTGATCGTACGGGATTCACGATCCCAATATGCAAATCTCGATCCCGATGTCACAATTTTAATCACGAAAAATCGGGATCCTGAAAAATCCCGGAATTCTGATCGCGATATCCCGATTCTTTTAGGCGAAAATATTTTGTAATTTGGCCAAAATATTTCACAGAATATTCATAAAATTTCAATGATAAATGCAACCAGCATTCAACATTTTCGATTTTATTGTCAGGGTAGCATAATTGCCAAGCGCCAGCATATGCATGGAACAGACAGCCCTCTTTTCATCTTTTAGATCTGGCAACAGTGGATGGGAAATGACGTCAGCGTTTCGACGAAGGCTCAGACAGAACGAAAAATTTGTGTCAGTTTACCAGTTTCTATAGTTGTAATGTTTGATGGTTCTGTTCTACACTTCTTCTGTTTCGAAATTCCTTATTAATTATTTTTTTTGCTTATTTTTGATCAGTAGGAGTGTATAGTGTAATTTTAGGATATACTTTATTGCATTTTTTAAAATTTCAAATAGTAAATTATTTGCCTTTTTCAAATTAGCCTTCTACCCTTCTATGTAATAGGTGATATATATATATATATATATATATATATATATATATATATATATATATATATATATATATATATATATATATATATATATATATATATATATATATATATATATATAATATATATATATATATATATATATATATATATTATATATATATATATATATATATATATATCATATCATCATATCATATCATATCATATCTTCAACGTTTCTATAATGCTGAGAAGTAGTGTCTTTTGGCAGTACTTTAAGCCGCACAGAACGTAGAAGGGTACTGCAGTTTGTGAACTGAAGCCAAACAGAGGCTTAAGTAGAGTAGCAGTTCGATAAAAGGAACGAGTGTTCATTTGCAGTCAAATGTAAAAAGTTGCAGAAAATTTTTTTTTTCAGAATCTGCAAAAAAAAAGAACATCAACTATTGGAAGATAAAAAAGAAGAATTTTTTTCCGAATCTGGCTCGTGTTGCTCAACTTTTCTTCGTGGCATCACTGAGCAGAGTTTCTTCTGAATGACAATTCAAAGTTGGGTTCGCATGATTACTGACACGCTCTCTCAGTTGCTGTCACATAATGCAGAGATCCTCATCAGGTTAAATTACAATGTTCTCGCAGTACGCAATAGCACTTTCTCAGTCCTCAAGGAGAAGAGGGAGTTCAAAAAGAAACACGAAGACACAGGACATGAATATCAATTGGCTGCTGAGCTCGACATATTCCGCAGTCAAGCGGCAACGAAGATAGCGACTGAGAGATGAAGGAGACTAACTAAAAGGAAATAAGGAATAT
>SEYY01000301.1:202057-209557 GCA_009176605.1 Armadillidium nasatum
TCAATACGTATGTATGCAAATCATGTTGTAAGGCAGAAATATACATACAGATATACTACTTACCTGTTTTGCGCGATAACATGGGGCAGAGTCATCCTGATAGATGCAGTTCCTTGGCTGGTTGAAATGGGCTGTGATGGTTGTCAGCAAATTGGCTTGCAATATGTTTATGTAACCTTTGGCCTTTAAATTTCCTTTTATAAAATGTAGGCAACCTATATACTCCCTGATGCGATATGCAAGCCCATACCATTTGACTAGCAGGGAATTTTTAACAGTAAGGACAATAGAGTCCGGACTGTACTACTCTCCTTTTCTACGACGAACAGTCTCTTTACCATAACAGTCATTTACATTGAATTTTTTTTTCATCGGAGAAAATATCCGACTTGCGCTGATCGTTCCATTTGACATGTTCTTTACAACACTCTAAACCGGCCTTTCCCATAATAGATGTGAGGAGAGGTTTCTTTCTTGGAGAACGAGTTACAAGACCTTATTTCAACAGGCGTCTTCGCACTGTTATCGCACTAGCCACTAAACTTGTGGTCTCTTTCCACTCTCGTTTCATTTCAGACGAAGACATCGAACGATTTTTAGCCACAAAAAGCTTTAAAACACGATTTTGCTTTAGAGTAAATAGTCGTTTCAGAATGTTTCCTTGTTTCCTGTCAACTGATCCCATACTGCGGAGATTAGAAAGTAATCTACTGACTGCAGACTGACTATATAACACTTTATGAGCAGTATAACGAGTGAAATAACCTTCTTCACGTAATGCAAAAATGACACGTTTTTTGCTTGGAGTTAACTGAGAGTAACTGACCATGAAAACAGAGACATCAAATAGAAGTAGTCTGCGAGATGCTAGCTTATAGACGGTACAAAAACGAATGATCTAACACTGCTTCGCATTGCGCATAGCTACGATCATTACACATGCCAGAATAAATTTGTCTGATTCAATCTAATTGGATTATTACAACACAGTTCTTTTTTTTTGTATTTAAAATAACAAGCTGTCAGAGGTGATGCATTTTCATTCAACACAACTGTATATATATATATATATATATATATATATATATATATATATATATATATATATATATATATATATATATATATATATATATATATATATATATATATATATATATATATATATATATATATATATATATATATATATATATATATATATATATATATATATATATATATATATATATTATATATATATATATATATATATATATATATATATATATATATATATATATATATATATTATATATATATACGTTATTATTATTTTATAGTATTATTATCATTATTTTTATTATTATTACCATTATTATTATTCTGATTATTGCAATTATATTATTACTATTTTTCATCATTATTATTATTATCTTCATCATAATTATTTTATTATTATTATTATTATTATATTAGCAGGGAGGTAATTCGTTCAATGAATCCTGAAGCTTATAAACGATTGGTCCCTCAACTCTATGACAAGTACGAACCACCGGCCACAGATACCGAACCAGTAGTCGTTTATTTTGATATGAAACTTCTTGATATAACTTCCATAGATGAAAATGATATGGTAAGTATTTGCAAGTTCTACTATTTATTATTATTACTACTATTATCATTATTGTTATTATTATTATTATATATAATAAAAAGATCATAAAAATGTTGTTTTTACAGCGAAAAACGATCTGTGTGTTATTCTGTAGATATTTAGATAGCTAATATAAATCATTTGTATTTTCATTAATTAACATATTAATACTTTAGAGAAATTATAAAATTATAATTTATTTGGATATGTTAAATGTCCGCTCAGGCAATGATATATTTAGACAACTTTCAAAATCTCAAGTTTTACAATGGCTGTAAATTGGAGGATAATTTAAGATTTTGAGGGAGACTTGATTTCATGTTTTGAACATGTATAAAAGATCAAAGATGAAGTTTTCGTTGCCAAGGTTGTCAGAAAGTCGAGATATTGGTGGAATATTGAAAAGGTGTTGATTGTTCTGCATGAGGGTAGAAGTTGAGCCACGAGTATGAACATATGTTGCTAATCATTAAAATTATCGCCTTTTTCTTATATTCGTAATCGATTATCTTCCTGTTTATGCTGTGCCTGTCTTTTGATATTGTAGATGTCTGTCAATTCCCCTTGTGCAGTAATAATGACACTTTTTTTTAGCTTTAAGATGGCCGTAAGAAGCTAAGTCATATTTAATATTTTTATAAAAAAAAAAGAAAAGGTTAGTCATGAATCTCAATTTCTGCTTGCTTGGAATTTCTTGCAGTTTAACATATTGATGAATTTCTTTTCTTTCTTTTTATAAATTAATAAATTATTGCGTACAATAGTAAAAAAAAAGACTTAGTTCTCAAAGTGTGAAATAACTAAGTAGTTTCTTAGTATATTCAAGAATATTCATTTTCAAATTAAATACAAAATTATTTCACAAATTTTACAGTTATTAGACTGAGCATTAGTGTTTATCTTTTGCAAAGACAAAATTAGTCAAATTGTTTTACCTTGTTTGCATGAAAAATTTTATCACACGAGAAAACATTTGAATGCGTGACAACACCTTCTTAATTTCATGACCTAAAAATAAATTAGAAATAAAACCAGAGAATCATTTATTATGTAACAACTGAACGCAAAACTAAGAGAAATAGAAATTAATATAATGATATCTATCCAGAATATATTATATTAATGTTAATAGTTTTTCTCTTTAATCTTTATCTGGAACTAAACGGCAACCCTCGCACTTATAGGCGCCATCATTTAAACCTACATAGCTTGTATTTTTGTAAGCTCCCATTCATAATAGGTTAATTTAAACTGTAACCCACTAAAAATGTCATTATATGATTAAATTAGCATACTATTAATATTAATCAATATTTAAATTGAAAATTATAAATATCACATTAACATAAAAGAAAGGCTTTCGAAGTGCTTTCCAAAATATAATTCCATTTGCTAAGATTTTGCTCAAATTGTAAGGCCATAAAATTAAAAAAAATACACGTATACTATAGCAAAGCACAAGCATTAATATCTTTTAATATATATTTCGTAACATTTTCGCTTTAACTTTTAATATCATCTGTATATTTTCATTACCATTTTCCCCCTTTTTTAGGTCAAAAAAGGTTACAGAAATTATATTTAGTATCAAAGGAAGCAATCCTTGGTATCCATGGCAACCTTGCACATTGCGCCATCTATGAGTGAAAATTGGGAATTATAACATCATCCGTTTTCAACAATGAATTTATATAAAGAGAGTCGCAAAAATACATTCATTTATACCCCAATTGGGTGAAGCTCAAAATCTCAAAATTTTTATTAAGAACTTTATACTGATTGAAAAGATTTTGATTTTTTTTAATTTTTAAATAAATAATATAATCATTAAAATCAGGGTTGGGGATTTTTTTTTTTTTTTTTTTTTTTTTTTTTTATATGAATTATTTTTAAAAATCATTATTTTCTTCAATTTTTTGATTTTTTTTTAATTTTTTTGATTTTTTAGTTACAATATTTTTTTTATTAGTAAGCTTATTCGCCTAAGTCATAATTCATAAGTAAATATTATTTGTTATTTAAATGTAATTAGTTAATTAAAAATAAATAAAATAATGATTAAATTTTAATTTTAAATTAAATTTAAAAGATTTAAATTTTAAATTAAATTTTAGATATTTCTACTGAAATTTTAAAATTAATAAATTTTATATAACTCACCCACCGTTTTCAGTAAATATCTACAGCCAGAATTCAAAACTAGAATTGTGTTGCAGGTTTCAATAATTCAGCAAAAATTTACGTTCGACGTTGATTAATTTTATCCTCCAACTCGATAAAATGCTTAAATTTATATTAATTTTTTATTTATTTTCTATTTTTAAGTTCTGTTATGATATTTTGAACTT
This sequence comes from Armadillidium nasatum, assembly GCA_009176605.1. Taxonomy (NCBI): domain Eukaryota; kingdom Metazoa; phylum Arthropoda; class Malacostraca; order Isopoda; family Armadillidiidae; genus Armadillidium; species Armadillidium nasatum. The sequence goes on from SEYY01000301.1 coordinate 206,042, forward strand.
ACAAATATGAAGACAGTGACGTTGTTTTTAAAAATTAAAAAAAAAAAAAAAAAATTCAATAAAATCATGATTTTTTTTAAAAAAATCAAAAAAAATCAACAAATTTATATAATCTGATTTTTATTATGCCGACCCTGATTAAAATTAAATAAAGAATTTTAAATATAATTGTTCTATAAGAAAAAGTAGAAATTAAATAAATTTTAAAAATATATAAAATAATAATTATAATAACAATAATAATAATAATAATAATAATAATAATAATAATAATAATAATAATAATAATAATAATAATAATAATAATAATAATAATAATAATAATAATAATAATAATAATAATAATAATAAAAACAATAATAATAATAATAATAATAATAATAATAATAATAATAATAATAATAATAATAATAATAATAATAATAATAATAATAATAATAATAATAATAATAATAATAATAATAATAATAATAAAGGAATAAGTAAATATAAATTAAAAAACAAAATTAAGCCAATAAAATAAAAAAAAAAAACTGGAGGAGCAAAAAAATATTATCCTTAAAAGTCTTTTTAAATATTTGAAATAAATTAAAAAAAAAAAAAAAATCTTAAAATTAAATATAAGAAAAACAATATATAATTATATACTGTTATTTTCGCAATATTTTTAATTTAAATACACAGTTGAATCATATAAAAAAAAATTTCTTATCTTGGGTTTTCGGAGCTCGAAATTTCTTTGATCTGATTTTTTTATAATTTACTTTTTTTAAATGTTTAATTAATAACAGCAGTCGACACCACCCTTCAAGTATGCACGATATGGTGCTTCGCATAATAATAATAATATAATAATAATAATAATAATAATAATATAATAATATATATATATATATATATATATATATATATATATATATATATATATATATATATATATATATATATATATATATATATATATATATATATATATATATATATATATATATATATATATTATATATTATATATTTTATTTTTTTTTTTTTTTCATTTCATTTTTTTTATCATTTATTATTATTATTATTATTATTATTATATTAGTAGTAGTAGTAGTAGTAGTAGTAGTAGTAGAGTAATAGCAATAGTAGAAATTTCAAAATTTATTATTTTTCCTATTTTTTCCCCTTTTCCCAGACTTTCAGTGTAGAGTCCTTTGTGACGTACCGATGGAAAGATTGGAGGTTGCGGTGGCCTTATGAGAACATCACTCAATCACCATGTTGGGATGACAACATAGCAAACAACCTAACAGGACCACTAAAATTTCGAGAAGTAGGGCTCCATTCTCAGTTATAAAAGTACACTATAAACTTGTAATATTAATGTTAAATATGTTTGTGTGGTCTTACATAGGCAATTGAATCGGTTTATGCTCGGATTGTCCTCGCTCGAATTCGGAACCCCAAGAAGGGGTTAAATTTTTAGAAGGGAAGGGTTAAATTTTTAACCTAATTTTAGGCTGAGAAAAATTTTATGCAAATATATTTTAAAATTTAAATATGTTCTTATTTAATGTCATGTATATATACGTGAAAATGTCCAGACTCTGTTGGCATTTCTACCGTACCCATACCCATATATATATATATGTATATATATATATATATATATATATATATATATATATATATATATATATATATATATATATATATATATATATATATATATATATATATATATATATATATATATATATATATATATATATATATATATATATATATATATATATATATATATATATATATATATATATATATATATATATATATATATATATATATATATATATATATATATATATATATATATATATATATATATATATATATATATATATATATATATATATATATACATATAATATAATATATATATATATATATATATATATATATATATATATATATATATATATATATATATATATATATATATATATATAGAACCGACCGGGGCCCCGGCCCCGGCCCCGGCCAACCCCGGCCATTTTTACTGACCCCGGCCCCGGCCCCGGCCCCGGCCAAAAATCAGGGAAAACCGGGGTTGCCGGCCGGGGTTAAAATGGCAAATTATACAAAAAAAAAAAAAAAATTTTTTTTTTTTTTTTTTAATTTTCAGCCGATTCTGCTGAAACTTTCAGTTATATAGATTTTTTACCGGTAAGAAAAGTCCATTTCTAGCGTTTTTCCGAGTCTATTACGGTTAAAAGTTTTTTTTTATTTTTTTTTTTGTTGAAATTTTACCCTTTTTTAATTGAATGGCGGTGCCAAACCACTTTTTAGAATGAGCTGAAAATTGGACTATTTATTCAAAATTAAATGGGATACAAAAGTCTCTAATAGAACTTTTGTTCCCAGAGTTATAGGAAAAATGTTATAAGCCAAAAACTGACCAACTATAGAAAAAAAAAATTTTTTGAACTAAAAAAATCCACCTTTTCAGACAAAATTTTTTTAAAAAAAAAAAATACAACTATGACATTTCCTATTTTTGGTGTGTATAGAGGAGGGGTGGGCTACAAATTCCTCTATGTACTTTATTCGATGACATTCGTTGGTTTTGAGATATAGCCTTCAAAAAGGTCCATTTTTGGCCAAATTTCAAAAATTCCCAAAGTTTGAGAGGCTATATCTCGCTTCAAACAAAGAGCATTTAAATATGCACTAAATAAATATTGTTGCCCTGTTCCTCTTCTAAACAATATTCACAAATAAAAAAAAATAGTAGGTAGCGTTTTTTATAAATAATTTTTTCCTCCAGAAGGGTACGATTTTTGCAAATTTTTTTTCAAGTGCTTATAACTTTTTTCTAGACGTGATATCAAAAACCTATTCCCACCAATGCAAGAAATTGGGGCAAAGGTATTCAGCTTAAATTTTCAGCTCATGTGGACCAGTGGTTTGATCCAGTTATTCATTTTTTTCAACTTTGGGTCCAAATAAGTTTCAAACCGTTATAGACTCAAAAAAATGCTCGAAATCAACTCAGAACTTCGTGAAAAAATTCACATACTTTAAAAATTTCAGCTCAATCAGTCAAATAATAAAAAAAAATTTCAAACAAAATATAAGAAAATTAAGATTTTTTTTTTTTCTGTTTCTTTTGACCGCTCCTTTTCTGCTAGTGAATGTTCATCTTTGTGTTTTGATTTTAGATACTCCAAAAAGATTTGGTTGAAATTTTTTTACTTGTAGCACCCGGAGGTTCTCTTCTAATTTTCTGACTGCAGATGTTACATTTAGCTATTTCGAGCCTATCCTGAAACATTGTAAAGTATTCAAATACTGCAGAAGCTGATCTTTTAGCCAATTTTGACTGAAAGTATAAACAAAATAATAATTTTTAAATAATGCAGCTAAATGATACAAGTTTGATACATGGCAATAAAATAACAATGATATGTATAAATACAGGTTAAATTGATAATTTTATATCTTACATTTTTTCAAACTTTACCTTAGGGTC
>SEYY01000301.1:217057-232057 GCA_009176605.1 Armadillidium nasatum
AGCAGAATTTAAATAAAAATTTCAAAATTTAAATTACAGAATTTAAATAACAGAATTTAAATAACTGAATTTAAATAATAGAATTTAAATAACGGAATTTAAATAACAATATTTAAATAACAGAATTTGAATAGTAGAATTTAAATAGCAGAATTTAAATAACAGAATTTAAATAACTGAATTTAAATAACAGAATTTAAATAACTGAATTTAAATAACTGAATTTAAATAACAGAATTTAAATGACTGAATTTAAATAACAGAATTTAAATGACTGAATTTAAATAACAGAATTTAAATAACTGAATTTAAATAACAGAATTTAAATAACTGAATTTAAATAACAGAATTTAAGTAGTAGAATTTAAATAGCAGAATTTAAACGGTTTAGTTGAAATCAAGTGAATGTAAGAGGCAGGGATCCTTTACAGTCAATATATTTATTCCCTAAGGAGAGTTGCAGGTAATAGGAATTGTTTTGAAGGAAACAAAAAGAAACACGAAGGAAAAAAAAAATATAAAAGAAATAACAAATAAAGGGAAACTTTTGTAAAATTATTTTCTTAAATTTTAGATGTGCGAATAATGAGGCCTCCTTCTTTCCAGCCACCTCTGTTCTGTGGAACTTTCTACCATCATCTATTTTTTCTCCTGTATTTAGTATTCCTCTCTTCAAGGCTTCCCTGAGGGATCTGCGTTAGGTCCCGGTCTGGGTGGGTTTTCTTCCCTTTTTCTATTTTTATATGCCCCCTCTTTAAAAAGGGCTTTGCCCGTGAGTGGTGGTAAACTGTAAATATATATATATATATATATATATATATATATATATATATATATATATATATATATATATATATATATATATATATATATATATATATATATATATGATACTACATTATAAGGAATCTAGAATGATATATCCTTCCAGCCTTCTTGAGATCGCATTGTGAAATAATAGAATAGGAAGATATGAATTCTTATAAAAATTGTCACTATCACTAGAATTCGTATACTAATTACACTAATACTAAAATTTAAATGAGTAAAGAAACTATTGTTTAATACTTGAATTTTTGTAATACTTTAGGGGAAAATTAAGAAAGCTTAGGGTAAATTTCCATTTGGATTATTATAAAATTATTTATTAAGTAATAAGCAAACTCAGAATTTTGTGTATCATGAACAATGAACCTACGTAGAATATTAATACAATAATCTTGCGTAGGGATTACACTACCCCTCAGGAAAGACAATCGTTCACACTTTCTCTTCATTATATATATATATATATATATATATATATATATATCTATATATAGTGTGTCCCTAAAAATTTGATATCATTTCATTACATAATAATAAAAAATGATATCAAATTTTTAGGGAAACCCTGTATATGGTGAATACTTAAAATTTTAAAAATTAGCCTTTTTTTTATAATTATATTGCAAAGCCAGTACGAAATATATATATATATATATATATATATATATATATATATATATATATATATATATATATATATATATATATATATATATATATATATATATATATATATATATATATATATATATATATATATATATATATATACAGTGACGTCACACATTTGAATGCATTTCTGACTATTTTCGAAGTAATAAAAAATGAAAAGTACGAAAATTTATAGAAACAGAGTTTAGTTACTATCTAGTTTAAAGACAGAGAACTAGCTGAAGCAATACAGGAAAAGAAACATCCAAAATTTTAAGTATGACGAATGATTCCCAGCAAGCTCGGTTCTCAAGGAGGGACAAGCCTGACTTTTACCGAGGCAAAGAAAACACCTTAAATCAAAAGATTATGAATTACGACAGAAACCGCCGAGTCCAGAATGAATCCTTATATTTTTCTAGAAGTTTGAGTTCTGTTAACCATACAATGCCTCTAGCCTGCAAAAATAACTTCGATATGTGCAAAAACAAAAGGAGATCCCGATCTGAAGGCTTTGATCAAAGATCTTCAAGAACTTCCAAGGATTACGAAAGTGTTAATAAAGATTCATGGATTAGTAGAAATTCCAAAATATTAAACGAAGAAGGTCCTAAAAATGAACTAAAACCTATTTGGCGCTTAAGAACCTTTAACAACTGGGCTAAGAGTTACTTGCTTCTTCAGGGCGTTTCTAAATTTCCTGGTAATTCTTTAATAGGATTGGATTTGGGCTGCTGTCAAGGTGGAGACCTCAAAAAATGGTTTCATTGTAGGATCGAGCATTTATATCTTGTTGAGAATAACACTTCAGCAATGTCTGAATGTAAAAGAAGATACTCCTGTCTTAAAAAATCCTGGATAAATTTTTATGATGCTTTCTTTATTGAAGAAGACTTCACAGTACATACTCTAAGAATTCCAGAGGTTGCAGATGTCATATCGTCCCAAATGGCTATACACAGAGCATTCGAATCAAGAGAAAAGGCTGAAAGAATGGCTTGGAATATCTCACAGACTCTCAAGTGTGGCGGTTCTCTTGTCATATCCCTTACAAACGCTGCTAAAATAATAGAATCTCTGAGAAAAACTCCTGGATGGAAATGTTTTGGGAATTCAGTTTATCAAGTTAAAGTACCAAAACCTTTGCCCAAAAATAAGGATATTCCCGACTTCGGATTTCGTTTTGAGTTCAGCGTCGGACCAAATACATTTGAAGAATATTTAGTCCAACTTCCAGTGTTGAAGAAGGTTATGGCCAAATACGGTTTAATCCTCGAAGAAAAGAAATCATTCCTAGAAATGTACTTTTCAGCCAGAAGATTTCCTGAGCAAGTTCGTTGCATGCAAAAAATGGGCGTAGTTCGGTGGGGTCACAGTAAGAAAGATAAAAAGAGAGTCTACCTCACTATGTCTGATGACGAGAGAGAAGCCGCATCACTCTATGACGCTCTGATCTTCAAAAAAGTTTTTAAATAAAATAATTTTCAAGAACGACCTCTACCGGAATGAGAAGAGAAACAAAACATTGTATTTAAAAAAAAAATAAAAGAAAATTTTTCGTTCATGGAATACTACTAATGAAAAATAATAATCTACATTTAATACAAAAACGCCTACTAGATTTTACTCTCTGATGCGTGAATATTACAACATTGAGCCTACTAAATTTCCGCTTTTTTCAAAAGTTATATTTTTTTATACTGTGCGAGTGGCGTAACATTTTCTATCAAATGTAACATTTCTTAATAGAGTCACGTGACGAAAAAAAACATTAAATACATGATAAATTAATGAGCATTTTGTAAAGGATCTTTACTTATTAAATTGATTTTTGGTTTAACAATTTTTTGTATTAAAGTTTTCCTTATTATTACTACGTTGATTTACAGTATATATATATATATATATATATATATATATATATATATATATATATATATATATATATATATATATATATATATATATATATATATATATATATATATATATTGGAGGGCAAAGTTCAGAGGCCTACTAAAATTTCCACCAGAGTTAGGGGGAAAGCACATATGCTCAACATCCGCCTTTGACTGAAAATTGAGGATAGAGACAGTAGGAGGAAACAGAGTAGGGTTTGCTGTTAGTGCACTCAAACACCTGAGTTCGGTTAAGAACAAGAGATGAGGTCTAGATGAAGAGAGGTGGTGTTCGACAAAGTGGAAATTAGAAAAGAGACTGCGAATGTTGCAAAAGTTAATGAAAAAGGAAGGCCGTGCACCAGGGCAAGTCTGCATAGAGGTCTTGATGGCACCAGCCCCATCATCAGAAGCCTCAAACTCCCAAGTGGTGTTGGGGAAGGGGTGGATGAAGGGGATTCTTTGGATGCCGCCCCTCAAAGCATCTCCGAGGTAGTTTTATGTTTCGCATTTTGATGTATTTTAAAGGTAATGTACTACGAGTAAGAGCTTGTTGTAAATTTGTAGGAACATGAGAAGGGAGTCAGGGGAAGGAGAAATAGGAGCATAGACACCCAATGTGAGACGAGGGTACACTAGAGACCCTCTGAGAAGGTGAAACGCGTAAAGGAACGAACCAAAGGGCAACGGAGTGAAACGGAATGGTCTAGCTAGTTGCCCACCATATCACCCCGCGATTAAGCCCATGGGGGATACTTTCATCACTTCGGACGGCGCTATGTCCTCCCTATATATATATATATATATATATATATATATATATATATATATATATATATATATATATATATATATATATATATATATATATATATATATATATATATATATATCGAACCGGCGTCCCTTCACCTAAGTTCACCGTCTTAACCTCTAGTGACTAGAACTTTTAATAATTGCTGGGTCACTTTTAGTACATCTAAAAAATTTAGAAATATAAATGGGTCACGCATATACTTACTAATATATTTTTAATGAGAGACTTCTTGTTACTTTATAGCAGCCAATGCTTTAATTCGAGGTTCATATTTTGTCTTCATAACAACGCAAGCAGCACTCGCATCCATACCAAGGAGATTCCCGGTGGTTGATTTCATATAGTTCATGGGATGGGTAGGTTATAATTTACACATGCACAAAATTAATCACAAACTAAATTAGCATGACCACAAAGAAACTAGTAGACATTAACACTATACATTGACAACTGATAAACTGCAAAGAGAAAAACAATCAGATAACACACATAGTGTATAAACTATTTCGGAAATGTTTTGATATTATTTAATTTTAATTGTTTTTTATAACAGTTTATCACCGCAGTTGAACAAAACATTGTGAGATTAGCTGAGGAACGGACCGAAGAGTTGGAACATTGTTATACGTTTGGCACTGTTGCATAATTTCTGAGAAATATCTCATTTAAAAAAAAAAAAAAATTCCTGAGTTTCCTCCTCTTCTCGTGAGTCACTGAAAAGTTGTTGGTGGTCAGTTCGTGACCCGCGGGTCACTGGTCGTCATCAATGGACTAGATCATTTCGGTGACCCAAAAAAGCCACCATTAAGTTCATCTTATAAGTGAATAGATTCTCATCAGACCAATATTATTCCCATCAGCATTTATTCCCATCAGATCTTTAATTCCTCTAAACAAATAGTATTGATATGAATTCGAACCGGTTTTCCATTTATTAGGTCTTTCCTCTACATCTGTTATACGGCAGTTTTCTTGGTGATATTATTTATTCCCATAAATTAAAGATCAGGGTGAGAACATGTTTACATGATGAATATTGTTTATGATGGGTATACAATCGCTTAAAAGCCGGACTTGATAATTACTTTTTTTGGGGGGGGAGGGGTTGATGGTCTAGGCCCGAGGGGTTAAGGCGAAGGACTAGATTATAGCGAAATGACGCAGAAAACATATTTTGTTTATTTATAATAATCGACATATTTTTATTCAGTTTCATATATCAAATCACTGGACATTTGGATGATCACTTGCATGGTATATGTCTTTGCTGCACTGTTGGAATTCGCCATAGTCTATCACGTTCACAACACATATCTGTTAACCACCCAAGGTGCTATGACTCCGACACATAACTCGAGTGCCCAGGTAGGTTTCTAGTCATAATATAAAATAAATTATTACATAATTTTACAGTGTTTTTATTTAACTACTTATTTAATTACAGAATGGTAGAAATGGAAGCAATTCTCTGATTGGTTTAGAAACTTCAGAGATGCAAGGCAACGTATTTAAAAGGTTTGTCCTATTTAAGTGGTCTGTCCTATTTAAGGGGTTTGTCCTACAAAGAGGTCTGTCCCGTTTTAACTGTTCTTAACTGTCCTTATCGACATATTAAATATATTAAAGAAATTTTGTTGATTCACGAACATTGTACTTTTTGAGTTGAGAACTTTCTTCTTAGTATTAGCATAAGGTATCGAACTAGTGCCATTAAGCACGCGAATCTATCTCTCTACCGTTAAACCATGGGAGTAATAATATTTTAATTAACTGATGCTTTTATATACTATAGTAAATAGCATTTATCACAAGGAAAATTTTATCCGACCTGACCCGGTCATTATAAATGCTTTAATGCCTATAATTTTTTTTACTAGGAAAGGAACATTTCAATGTAGTATATACATAGGATACGTCTGCACACTGCAAAAATTGTCCTAACGAATCGTTGGGACAAGTAACAAAAATGTCACAGCAAAATTTTCAATAGAGAAAAGACATGTTAAGCATAAGAAAATCGCTTCACCGATTTATTTTCAAATAAGAAAATAACTGAAAAAAAATTTGTTGTGACATTTTGCCACTTGTCCCAACGATTCGTTAGGACAATTTTTGCAATGCAGGATCGAACTGGTGGTCTCAGCACGTGAGTCAACCATCCTGCTATCATGCCAAGGTAACAGTCTTAATATTTCTTATTTATTTGATTTTCCATCAGGTGGAGAGCGTCCTGGAGGATCTTCTGCAGGAAAGCCACGGCCATAGACGAGGCTTCAAGAGTCCTTTTCCCTTTAACGTATCTGTCCTTCATAGTGGGATACTTCACTCTCCTGACAGCGAGGCCAGAACAGGAGGACCTATCAACACATATCCCAAATTAAACAATTAGAATAGTTTGGGAATTATTATTGTTATTTTTATTATTATTATTATTATTATTATTATTATTATTATTATTATGTCAAATATTATTATATATATATATATATATATATATATATATATATATATATATATATATATATATATATATATATATATATATATATATATATATATATATATATATATATATATATATATATATAATATTAATAAATATAATATATAATATTTATTTATATATATATATATATATATATATATATATATATTATATATATATATATATATATATATATATATATATATATATATATATATATATATATATATATATATATATATATATATATATATATATATATATATATATATATATATATATATATATATATATATATATATATATATATATATATATATATATATATATATATATATATATATATATATATATATATATATATATATATATATATATATATATATATATATATATGGTTTTTTTCTAAAAACAATTGTTAATGTATGCCAGGTTGCGAATATTATGGATTGCGTAGTTTTGTAAGTAAGTGTGACTCATTGAATAAACCTAGATCAGTTTAGGTTTAATGAAAATATACTGACTTCATCAATTTAAAAAGGGAATAGTTTTCCGATCTGAATTTCTTGTTTTTCAATATACTAAACTATGATCAAAGATATGTTAATACATTAGCCAGATATATATATATATATATATATATATATATATATATATATATATATATATATATATATATATATATATATATATATATATATATATATATATATATATATATATATATATAGAGAGATTTATTTTAAATACGTCACCACCACTCGCATTTCTGTGGGGTGGTGTTAATTGCTGATTTTTATTTATCATAATGTTTTGCTTTGTGTTTCTTTACACATCTTTCTCCATTTACTCCATTCGCTTTATGTAACCTTTCCAGCTTTAAATGTTGTTATCTCTTGCGTTTAAATTGTATTTTATATCGTCAAGCCATATCTAATCGGGGTTATTTTCTCCCTCCCTAATCTCCTCTTCCTTTTCTGCCTACCTTCTACCTCTGAACTAAGTACCTTTTTGATCGTTTATTCTCTTTGTTCCATCCGAAGCAGACGTCCAAACCAGTTTGGTATGCCTTTTGTTCGTCCTAATTTCCTCACTTTCATTTTAATTAATGTTTCTTTAACCGAATATTTTGAACCCCCTTTTACAATTTTAATTAGTATCAAAATTGTCCTGCAAGACTTTCAAATAAAAACACGAAGTTTTCCACTCTCATACTTGTTTTCCTGTTTCATATCTAAACAGAACTCGGAAATGAGGAAATATATACACCTCAATAAAACTTTTGCTTTTCAAAACTGGCCCTGTTTCCAATTTCCCCAAATCTACTCGTTCCCTTTCCAACGGAGTTTGAAGATTAATATTACCTTCCAATCGTCCAAGAGATACAGGATAATCTCTTTATGGATCCCGAAATTATTTGTATAATCTGTAGCTTAATTCATATATATGTTCTCATCAATCACATTTACTTCTACACTTCCATTTATAGGAATATATATTATGCTATTCATATAGTTTTATTCTCCGAAATAATCCTCCTTTTACCTCTAGGATATGAGATTTAGATAGCATTTATCTAGATTCTGATAAGAAATGAAACCTATCAGTGCTAACATGAAGATCTTACATTTCTCCCCAACCATAATTCTAGATGACACCAACCCTTTTGCCAGTGCTACCCATCTCCCCCATATAGCTTTTCACAATGTTAAGCAATCAAGACATAGAAATAAATACCAGCCTTAGACTAAGTCTTACTCCCTCACCCTCCTATTCCTCCTAAAAATCCCAAAAAATATTAATTTCTGCTGTTTTGTAAAGAGAATTATAATTTCATGTGCTAGCGTACTTTTGGCTCCAGAAAAATTTCTTACCCCATCTATTTTGCGACAGGTTCCCTTCTAAACCCAACTTCACAAAACTAAAATCATGTTACTGTGTCCAGGTGCTAACCTTAATATTACGTGTATATATATATATATATATATATATATATATATATATATATATATATATATATATATATATATATATATATATATATATATATATATATATATATATATATATATATATATATATATATATATATATATATATATATATATATATATATATATATATATATATACTTTTATAATAAAGCACAAAGTAATGAACTATATTTGTACCTTTAAATTTACAGGAAAAAAATGTTTAGTATTATTAAAATTAAATATATTTAAATTAAACTGTTTTTAACCTTATTATAAATTATTATTATTATTATTATTATTATTATTATTATTATTATTATTATTATTATTATTATTTTATTATTTTTATTATTATTATCATTATTATTATTATTATTATTATTATTATTATTATTATTATTATTATTATTGTTATTACTCTATTAGATGTTGTTATGAAAAGAATATTTAGAACTGTTTTATTAGAAATACGAAATAGACAACAAAATAATGATAATAATAATAATAATAATAATAATAATAATAATAATAATAATAATAATAATAATAATAATAATGATAATAATAATAATAACTTCTGATCTTGATAAAAATCATTCATGAAATTAGAATTCGTGTAAGAACAAGTCATTGTCTGTTACGAAAACCTTAAAGTCTGTTACGAAAACTCTAAAGTCTGTTACGAAATCTTAAGTCTGATACGAAAACCTTTAATTCTGTTACGAAAATCTTAAAGTCTGTTACGAAAACCTTAAAGTCTGTTGCGAAACACCTTTGATTGCAACGAAAACCTTTAAGACTGTTACGAAAACCTTAAAGTCTGTTGCGAAAACCCTTTGATTGTAACGAAAACCTTTAATTCTGTTACGAAAACCATAAGCCTGATACGAAAAATCTTTGAGTGTGTAACGAAAACCTTAAAGTCTGTTACGAAAACCTTTAACTTGATACTTCAAAGAACTTTCTAAAATGATTGAAAGAAATTTGAAATATAAGAATCCTGAATTCGGTATCGACAGAGAAGGAGAAATAAAAGACAAGAATATCTAAGTACGCTTTATAATTAAGATAATTCGTTGTGATTGGTCCCTAATAATAATAATAATAATAATAATAATAATAATAATAATAATAATAATAATAATAATAAAATAATAAAAAAAAAAAAAAAAAAAAAAATTTTTTTAAAAAAATTATTAATTTTTATTTTATTATTATTATTATTATTATTATTATTATTATTATTATTATTATTATTATTATTATTATTATTTTTTTTTTTTTTTTTTTTTTTTTTTTTTTTTTTTTTTTTTTTTGCTGCTCAAACCGATAGAAATATAGTCAGACTACCCAAACTCTGCCTTAATACTTCGAACCTGTAAACAAGGGCATTACCAGTAAATACATACACATACACATACAACGATATCCAGTAAATTTCGTACTCATCAACTCCAATAGAAAAAAAACAAACAAAAATAATTACGAAAACAAATGATAAGCCCTTAACTCCTTATCAACCATACAACTGTTAACAACCAATTTAGGGAAACAATATCAAAAAGATGGCGACAAGTACGCTTCACACTGGGAATGATAAGGAAAAAATTTCAACAATATGATACCATCAGATAAGAGAAGTATCTACTCTTAATGATGTATTTGAATATTAAGATCCGTATCTTCTTATCGAGGTGATAAGCAGAAGATGTCTGGGAAAAAAAGAATAGATTAAGTTATTTGAGAACTGATAATAAATTAAATAAATAAAAAATATAACACTCACACATGCTTATATATATATATATATATATATATATATATATATATATATATATATATATATATATATATATATATATATATATATATATATATATATATATATATATATATATATATATATATATATATATATATACTTGTTATTCTTCATTTCTAAATTGATCTCTCTCCCTGGGTTTATGTTTCTCAGTCATATATCATTGAGGGTAAAACGTACTGCTTAAAACTTATCTTTAAGTAAGAGTGGAAAGGAGCAAGGGAGACTGAAGATTGAAATTTAGCCTACCCTTAATGCTCGAAACCATATTCCACTCCTTTTGGTTCTGAATTGTCTGTTTGACATTTGGAAATTTAAGTTATTCAGAAAAAGCATATTCACTTACCTGGAATTAGTCTGAAACTATTTTTTTTTCTAGTTTGACTTAGTTTCGTTTCATAGATCATATCCTCACCGACTATGAACTAATCCAATAGTTCTAGACAAAGCCTGCTCACAAGTTGTCACCAGCTTCGGGAAAAGCAAATCTGACACTCTGAGAGCTGGTAACGAGTCTCTTCTGTAGAAGTGCAGTACTTTCGTTAATGGGTTTTCATTCTACGTAAATATGATTGTTATATGGCAAAAAATAAATAGTATGTCTCTATTGTAAGAGCTTATAGCTCTGTAATTTGCATCATAAAAAACTTAGTGATAACCAAACCCAAAATATTATATAATATATATATATATATATATATATATATATATATATATATATATATATATATATATATATATATATATATATATATATATATATATATATATATATATATATATATATATATATATATATATATATATATATATATATATATAATATATATATATATATATATATATATATATATATATATATATATATATATATATATATATATATATATATATATATATATATATATATATATATATATATATATATATATATATATATATATATATATATATATATATATATATATATATATATATATATATATATATATATATATATATATATTTAAAGATAAATAATGTAAATACTTGAATAACGGGAAGAAAAAGGAATTTTAAGATGTACTTAAATAGTACTGGGCTAAAAACATTCGTACCGAGTGAGAAAATTGGTGCGAAAAATATCTTACCAATAAAACTTGCTTCCATTGGAATAATATTAGTTGAAATCTTTCTCTATCCATATCTATCTATCTATCTATCTATCTATCTATCTATCTATCTATCTATCTATCTATCTATCTATCTATCTATCTATCTATCTATCTATCTATCTATCTATTTATCCATCTATGTACCTATGTATCTATGAATCTATGTATGTAACTATCTATCTATTTATCTATCTATCAATCTATCTATCTATCTATCTATATTATATATAATATATATATATATATAATATATATATATATATATATATATTATATATTATATATATATATATATATATATATATATATATATATATATATATATATATATATATATATATATATATATATATATATATATATATATATATATAATATAATAAAAAAAAAAAAAAAAAAAAAAAAAAATTATTTAAAAAGAAAAAAAAAAGGAAAATTTTTTTTTTTTTTTTTTTTTTTTTTTTTTTTTTTTTTTTTTTTTTTTTTTTATTTTATATTTATTAATATTATATATAATAATATATATATATATATATATATATATATATATATATATATATATATATATATATATATATATATATATATATATATATATCAGAGAATGAAGTTTACTTTGCCAAAAAGTGCTGACGTATCATTATTTAAATTGTTTTTTCTTTTCATTGCTTTTCCAACCATGATTGTTTTAATAACAGTTTACAGCATGCAAAAAGAGGTAAGAAAGAACTATTAGAATTTGCTTGCTTTAAAAATCAATTGGAGTTCAGAGATATATAAATATCTATATCTAATTTGATCATATATCGAATACCGTTTATAATCGATATTTTATCATATAAAATATCGGTCATTATATATGACAATAAAAATTTTATCATCAAAATAGGATACTAATTTGTGACTGGCTTCTTTATCTTAATTAATATTACTGAAATTTCATTTAAATAATTTGTAAATACCCAGTAGTTAGTAACAAATATTTTCCTACCGTTTCTAAGTTTCTTTAAATATTAATCTTAATTTATTTACACCTGTTTTTTTCTAAGCTAAATTTAAAAGTTGTTACTCGAGGTTATTGCTGGTGATTATATAAGTAAATTTGATCCTATATTGTAGGTTGACAATTGACAACAAATATATTTATGTCTAAAATAATAATATGTACGAGCATTTAAATTATATACACTTGTACGCACGATCAATCTAAATACTCTATTAAATTTTCATTTCCATTTCAGGTATAACATTCAAATCTCTCCTTTATAGTAAAATGGATTAGTTCATAGTCTGTAGAGGCGTAGTAATTAAAAGTTTAAAACATTGACAAAAGCGGTTTCTGATATTTCATTCCGAAAATTTCATTTTTAGATGAGAAATTCTAATTGGAATTTGGACCTACGTTACCT
Organism: Armadillidium nasatum; assembly: GCA_009176605.1. Lineage (NCBI taxonomy): Eukaryota > Metazoa > Arthropoda > Malacostraca > Isopoda > Armadillidiidae > Armadillidium > Armadillidium nasatum. Next base: position 230,098 of record SEYY01000301.1, read on the forward strand.
CATTCAAAATAAATAAATAAATAAATAAATAAATAAAAAAAATAGAAGTTGGAGTCGGGAACCTAAAACCTGAATCCTGAATCCTGAAGCCTGAAGCCTGAAGCCTGAATCCTGAAGTCTGAATCCTGAATCCTGTATCCTGTATCCTGTATCCTGAAGCCTGAAGACTGAAGCCTGAATCCTGAAACCTGAAGCAGGAGTAGTGGGCAACAAAAGTTTTGATACATCCGGACTCCCCAAGGTTTTGCCCAAAGTAAAACCCATTTACAAAACCTATAGTAAAAATAAAGGAGTTTGCAACAACCTTGTTATGCATTATCCTTGATAAACTGATAAACTAGAACTAATAATTACATAAATGTAAAAAATATGTGATCCATAGTCGGAACTTTGAATAAGTTGGAGCAAGAGACAAGGCCAGCCCACTTTTGAAGCGAGAGAAAAGGAAATGAATTATATTGTATATAATATATATAAGCCAAAGTTAAGGCAGTAAAATATTTCAGAAAAAACAACCTTCCAAAAATTCACTTCCCTTCTTACGAAACATAATATTTCCACGTCATCTTCAGCTTAAAATACTACTAGTACTTCCTACCGATTTTTAATAATTTGTTTATTATTTTCTCGGTTCTTTATGGCGTTTTCTTATATTATAAATATACCCGTATACCCATATATTTGTCTTCTACCTTGGTACAAACAGTAGAGTGATTGATTCACGTGCTTCAGGGCCCCGTTCGATCCCGCATTGTATCCTAGCTAGATACTGTCTAGATACGATCCTCTCCTCGAATAGGGCAAGGCCAGTGAAATGTGAACTTTTTGTACATATGTAAAAATATATTGTATGCATCATTGTTCCTTAAGTTCTTCAAAGAAATGCTGATGCTGCGAGAAAAGTATGCAATTACTGAAAACTAAATTTGATTGCTACTGCAATTACTTTTATTTAAGTGGTCAAATCCTTTAAAAATAATTGTTAATGCGTAGTCTCGCGGTCGTACATCTTGCTACTCTCTCTTTTATGTTATTTTTATAGTTATTATCTTATCTTATAACAACCACGAAGATTTCTCAAGGAAAAATGTTGTCTGACGTCAGCAATATTTTGGGATGAGTATTCCATGATAAGAATGGTTATATGCTTTTATATAATAAGATATTCAACAAAATAAATATCTTAATTAAAGCTTGTTAATTTTATTATCACTTTTTCTCACACACATAAAAATAATAATAATAATCTATTACTTTTGGTGCATGTTTATTTGCACATGACTGTAAAATATAAGATTTTTCGTCAAATTTTTTTTTTTTTTTTTTTTTTTTTTTACAAATAAACTATATGAACTAACACTAACTAATAGTTTTATATGTAACTTAAATTACAATTATCTATATAAAACTACGTATAACTATTTCTATTTATGCAACTATAAATTGTAAACAATAAGTTATGACAGAATGCCAACCAAAATAAATAAAAAAAATAAATAAATATCATAAAATGGAAGTCAATATCTGAACTTTATAATTTAGTCTGTCCCTTTCGCACAGTCTGGCATATAATATTTTTAAATTAAAAGGACAGATTATATTTTTCTGCAGTATTTTCACTTAGAGTGAAATGAGAATTTTCAAAACGCAAATAATTTTGTCCTAATTTTTGATGCTGTAATATAAAGAAATAAAATAAAGTCGCAAGTCGCAAGTCGCAAGAAATATATAATTAAGTCGCAAAAAAAAACAAAATTTTAAGAAATTTGTAATATTTACTTTTGAAAATTAAAAATGCTATATTGAATGTAATTTTTTTTTTTTTTTTTTTTTTTTTTTTGCTACATTTTTCATTTTTAAGATGCGTTTTATTATATATATATATATATATATATATATATATATATATATATATATATATATATATATATATATATATATATATATATATATATATATA
>SEYY01000301.1:254557-257057 GCA_009176605.1 Armadillidium nasatum
ATTTTTTTTTAAAAGAAAAAATTAATTATTATTAATATTAGCTAACGTCATAATTAAACTTAGTTTTATTTCATTTTTATTTGAATTTTTTGGACGTATTTTGTAAAATAAATTAAAATCTTAAAAGATTTGAGGTTAAATAATGCTTTTATGAATTTCTTTCGTACAGACTTCAAAAATTATTTAGGTAACAATTTTATTTATTTTTTTTTTAAATTTTGAAGAAATTTAGATATTATCTTCTTTCTCTCCCTCGAAATAAAGTTTATTGCAGACAAATTAGATTCGGTTTCACCGGTTTACAAAGCTGTTGCAGAAATATTCTTTATGAGGTTTACAATGTGGGACGATTTATTTATTAAGAGAAAAGTTTCTGAGTTACTTTTCCAAGGTTATTATGATCCCCTTGTGGAACTTTCCGGGCAACTCACAGGTGACCCGATAAAAGCTACTGGCATGTTCGGATATTACTATCATGTGAGTTTGTTACGAAAGCAGAATTCTCCGAGGCTTAAATAAAAAAACTAACAAACGCTAAAAAAAGTTTATTTAATAAATAACTAACAAATTGCTAGTTATTTGCATGCATATAAAATGTACAGCACTTTTTTACTCACCCTGTTTCGCTTTTGTTTCGACTCATGCTGGAATGCCGACTAAAAATGGGCATTAAAAATATTTTTATAGAATCAAATATAAAATTAACCTTACTAAATTTATTACAAAAATACTAAAAATATATGTTTGCGAAATTAAACATTAAATTAATATTCCTACATACAGTTTAAAAACAAAAAAAAAACTGCGTTCTTACTTTTATCATTATTATTATTATTATTATTATTATTATTATTATTATTATTATTATTATTATTATTATTATTATTATGTAATTATTATTATTTTTATTATTATTATTTTTACATTCTCAGGATAATGTACCTAACCGTGGACGGATGATACTATCAGTGATAAATATTAGGTGTTGCAACATAGTTAATTTTGTAGCATTACATAAAAAACGTTCATAATCAATGTACATTTTTTTATTTCATAGAAGGTAGCAGTACATGTAAACCTCCCCCCCCCCCCTAGAACTGTAAAAGAAATTCCGCTCACAGATACAACACTGAATAAATAATATTGCTTACTAGTTAAAAAATCAAAATAATTTTTTGGTCACTTTTTTCAGCAGCAATTTACACACCATGGTCATTACACTGACTAAAAAATACTAGTTTTCATTAATATAATCCATTAATTAGTACCAGTTACCTTTACAACATTATTGTCACTAGTACAGGAAAATTGTTTATTCAAACACCCAAAAACAACAACAAAAACGTTCAACAGATTTCTAAGTAACAAGAATTTTGAAATTATTTTTATTGCTATCAGGTTTTAGGTGCTGAATTGTACGATTACAATAAAATAATTTTAAATCCAATTTGGAGGGAACTGGACAGTATGATGTCACTGTTTGATACACATATGGCCAAAGAACTTCTCTTTGAAGGTTATCAATTTCCAGAAATTAGTGTCACAACTCAAAATGAAACACTGAATGGAACAATTTATGAAGTTTCGTGTGAACTTGGTCATTGCATTGATATCTTTGAGCCAAATAGGTTCGGTTACTTCTATGGGGTAAAGTACAAGTTCCAACATAATAATGTTTAGAGTTTTATCAAGGGAGTTTTCATATCAAATGTGGATTTTTACTTCAGTGTGGGGTTGTGTTATCATCTGATTAAAAAAGCAGTTATATATATATATATATATATATATATATATATATATATATTATATATATATATATATATATATATATATATATATATATATATATATATATATATATATATATATATATATATATATATATATATATATATATATATATATATATATATATATATATATATACTAATGTAATATATGAAGCTTAAAAATTCAAAAAAAATAATAGTATTAAATACAAAAGAAATGTTAACAAGAATGGAAAAGCAAAATAAATGAGGGATGAAAAGAAAAACAAGACAAAAAGAGAAGATAAAAGAAGATTGAAAGACAGATCAAACAATTAGAAATGGGAAAGAAGAATTCTGGTTATTAAGGGTGGGATTAATTGTTTTTATATAAAAAAGATTCCTAATTTTTAATCTCATCGTCATTAGAAGCATTTTGGAGAATAGAAAAGTTTTGGATAAATATACGATGTTTATTGAGATTGGAGTGATCTCTGATAACCGAATTCTTCTGATGGAAAATAGGAAGATTAGTACAAAAGGAGATGTCCATGTGTTTGAAGGCTCGCGTTTTCAGTTGTAGACTGGTGACCTACATAGTCAACATTACAGTCAGCACATTTGTATTTATATATGATGAATGACAGCAAGTAAGGGAATAAAATTTAATCTTAAAATGGCTACCGATTGAGTTATTGTTTATAAAAGATATAAGAAATTTACATTGTAGAAAATGTTTGTGTTAGATATTA
>SEYY01000301.1:272057-302057 GCA_009176605.1 Armadillidium nasatum
AAATGTTGGAGGGGAAAAAAAAATGTAAAAAGTCGCTAGCTTTCGTGACTACACCAAACTTCCTTCTTCAAGTGAAAGAATAAAAACAAATAAAATTAAGGCAAAAACTTTAAAATAACCTACTGTGAAAGAAACACTTAAAAGAGAGCTGAACATTATAATTACATCTTAAAAGCAATAATATTTTCACAGCAAGAACTCTTAATATACACGATATAAATACGTGTTCTTCATTTCACCTTCCATAATGGTGATGGTGAGGCAATATCATAGTATAAGTATAATACTTATATTATGGCAATACTGTTCCATTGCCTTGAAGATCAACTAGAGGAACTACTGTACTGCTATATAGGAATAGTTTCATCGTATTTGAGAATCAGTAATATTGATAATGACTAATGCAATGAATTTTCTTAGCTTAAAGCAGTGACGATGAATAAAAGATACAAAATAAAAGTTAGTAAAATAATTTTAATCTAACGAAAAGGAGCATCAGACGCGATAAATCCTTTTGAATTATGGAAGGTAAACAAGGAAGCTATTCTAAAGTGATTAAGTTGCTCAATGTTATTTGACTTATTACTTCTTTTGTAGTATCACGAGTTAATGTTTGGTCTATGGATATAAAGTATGGTATTTTTGGTTAAAAAAAAAAAAAAAAAAAGTTAGAAATGCAGGGAAATTTCTATTTTCAAAATATCGATAAAAAGGTTCAAATATCAAACGATTACTTTGCTATACATAATCCTCAGCTATGAATTAAGTAATAACCAATAAATGCCCACTTCATTTTTAATATCACGACAGAAAATTGACAAGAAATTTAAGAACCACGAAACATTTACTTCCTTTCACATAGTTTTGTTTACCCTAAAGGTAGTGATAGTGGAGAGTTGTGGAGTTTGAACGGCTGAGAGTTTAAACGAATTCATGCCATTTTAAACAAAAAAAGACAGACATCTTAAAAAAGCTGGTGCTGTACATACCTTCTGCACCTTTTCTTCGATCAATAGTTAAGGAAACTTCAAAATATAAATCTTAAAAAGTTTCATAAGATACCCCACAATTTACCTTATACATGATAAATTTAGATGCGTCTCCCAATAGTTTGGTACCTCCGAGTTTCAAACAGTACAAAACAAGAGCATAACACTGGCTTTATTATTTACAGCTTTTAATCCTAAAAAAAAAAAACTAAAAATATATACATCAAAAGAAAGAAGTAATAGTAATTTTTTATGAAAATAAAATAATTTTTTTAACAAAATATTTATATATATATATATATATATATATATATATATATATATATATATATATATATATATATATATATATATATATATATATATATATATATATATATATATATATATATATATATATATATATATATATATATATATATATCTTTTGTAAAATCTAATCTCATTTAAAGATTACTATAAAAATAATAATAATAATAATAATAAGCAAATAAAAGATAATATAGAAAAAGCCAACTGGGAAACGTATCACTTTGGGTCAGCACTCAGTAGAAATCACTACTTTACGATAGTTATACTTCAATTTTAAATAAAACACTATTATTATCATTATTTTTATTATTATTATTATTATTATTTATTATTATTATTATTATTATTATTATTATTATTATTATTACTTATTGTTTATTATTAAGAAAATGTTCATATGTTCACAGTTTTAAGTTTTTTTGTTTCTATTTAACAACTCAACTACTTTTTTTCTTCAATTTATTCTGAATGATGTCCCTGAACTGTGTTAAGATTTTGCTTTCTCTCTTCTGCCTCTCTTCCTTATTGAACATTGCAAGCGCTCTCTTCTCGTCTGCAGAGTAAATCTGGTTTTCCTTTCTCAATCGAACTGCTTCCATCCTTCTGTGACGACTTCCACTCATCACATACCCAACATTCTCAAATTGTTCAATTTCATCAGAAGTTAAACCAATTTCTCCTCTCCTGGGAATACGCTTGCCTTCGGCAATAAATGCAGCCATAGCAGCACCTTCTCCTGGAAGTAAGGCCTGTAGGAGACAAAAAAGATTTAAGTAATAACTTTACTGAAATTAAGGGCTTAACGTTATTGAATAAAATACCCAAAAAGAGAACACAACAAGAAGTAGGAGAAGAAAAACATATCAATAAATACAGAGTGTAATGGATATTAAAAAATTACAAAAGAACAAACTATAAATATAAAAGTGATGTTAGGATCCAACCTTACACATTACATATAAAGGTAAATTATGAAATAAGAAAGGCCTGCAGAAGTAAACTCAACAGGGAAAGGTGATAGAAGATAAAACACTAAAGAGAAATAATATTTTAAAAACCTTGAAAATAAAATTAAGAAAATTTGAAATAGTATTATTTATATATATATATATATATATATATATATATATATATATATATATATATATATATATATATATATATATATATATATATATATATATATATATATATATATATATATATATATATATCAGGCTATGTACCGTCCAAATACAAGTCCAATGAACTTAAGTACAAGTACTAGATCATTGTTCAAGTACAAGGACAAGAAATTGTACTAAGTACAAAGTCCATTTCAGTTTATATATATATATATATATATATATATATATATATATATATATATATATATATATATATATATATATATATATATATATATATATATATATATATATATATATATATATATATATATATATCCTTTCCAAAATCTTTTCTGGTTAATTGTACTGCTTGTTTTGGCATAGGACCAATCACCTCTTCTTCCATTTCTCCATTTTCACCCTCTGGAAGGAAAAAAAAGCAACTTAGTAAAACATTTACAAAATAAACTTTAAAACTCACAGTATCTTAATTTGAGAATATATATATATATATATATATATATATATATATATATATATATATATATATATATATATATATATATATATATATATATATATATATATATATATATATATATATATATATATATATATATATATATATATATATATATATATATGCAAACAGGAAATTAAACATCATCCGAACACTGTCACATAACAATTTCAGTAACGAACTAACCACCCTCATCACAGCATACAAACAGTTCATCAGGCCTACACTTAATTACGCATCTCCAGCCTGGTACCCTGCCACCTCACCCTCAAACATAGAGAAGTTACAAAAAAAACAAAATACCGCTCTTCGAATCATCACAGGTTGCACTAGAACCACTCCAATTCAGCATTTACAAGAAGAAACAAAAATACTCCTGATCCGTATTCACCTTGACATGATAGGAACCCAATTCTACACAAACACCCTAGACGTTTCACACCCCTGTCACTATACCCTACAAGACCACACAAGACACCGTCTAAAATTACCTCCATCATCCCCTGCCCTATACTACAGTAACATATTCAGAACCATTCCACCTACTGCAAACAACACACCACTAATCAAACACATACACACCATCATAACACAAAATTATCTCAACACCCGCCAACCAAATCATCTTCTCAACGAACAACCCCCGAACATAGCAAATACACAAAACACATGACCACGCAAAACCCAAATTACCCTATCCAGATTAAGGTCAGGCCACCACCTTAACCTACAAGCATACAAACATAGATTCAATATACAAAACACACTATCCCCAATATGTCAAAGATGTATGCAAGAACCAAACACAACAGAACATCTCCTTCTGAGATGCCCCTCCCTTACACAACACAGAACCCTCCATCACATCACCTCTCTGAGAGACCTTTGGACTCGGCCGGCGGCCGTCGCGGATTTCCTAAAGGCAGTGTGGCCCTTCCAGTGAGGAAGGTCCAAGGGGAAAAAAAGTAAAGTAAGTAAGTATAGTATATATATATATATATATATATATATATATATATATATATATATATATATATATATATATATATATATATATATATATATATATATATATATATATATATATATATATATATATATATATATATATATATATATATATATATAAGGCAAGGAATAAAAATTACACACAAAAATAAGGAGTAAACTTGTTACTAAGAGAACCCAAAAATAGAAACTGTACTAAATAAATTTTGAACATTTATGAGAATAAGAAAGCAAACCCAAAAATAAGAATTAGAAAAGAAAACTTTACACAATGAATAATTTTATAAAATTACGTTTGCTACAATTACAACAAGTAGCTTTTGAAATGAATTGACTTTAAAATATATTAAAACTTACTCTTTTTCTCTATCCAGACTACAGTTTTCTCATCTTCGGAGTTGGAATCGGAGTTGGATTCTGAAGACGAAGATGATGATGACTCTTTTTGATGCTTCTTTCTCTTTTTCTTTAATTTTTTTAACTTTTTCTTCACTCTTCGCATTTCTTCTTTATAATCTTTATGATGCTTTTTTTTCTTTTTTTTACTCTTCTTTGGTTTTGAGGATTTTTCTAGATCATTTTTGACAATTTCACTTGCCTTTACTTCCTCTCCGTAATCAGAACTGTGAAAACAAAGTAAAATTTATTTAAGAAATTATTTTTAAATATATACTCTTATTATCATTTCCATTTATGAAACTAGAAAAATTCAAGTATTTAAAGCATATTTCTAATAATTTAATTACAAAGTACAGAAAGTAGGAATAAAGGAACTAAATAATTACTCATATCTATCAAAGGTTGGTGATGAAGCCCATACACTTGGGACACCCTCTTCAGAAATAATTTTTCTTTTCTTCCGTCTCTGTAGAAAATAGTCTTCAGTTTGGCTGCTGTGTTGTCTTTTATAGTCTCTTCTAACTTGACTCATAATGGCTTCCCTTTACATTAATAATTATTTAAATTGAAATTGATACTTTGAGAAAAAAAAAAAAAAAACTAACTATAAGTGCTATAATTATTTCGTAAATATAATATTCTATATAAACTTTATCTGAAATAGATTTAAACAGATATTAAAAATAATTTTATAAACAATATAGCTTGAAATATTAGAACTGAAATACATTCTACATCTACAGAAGGGAGGGAAGTGTTAGGAAAAAGGTTAGTCAGGATTTAGTAGCAACTAGGGACTAATGTAGGCAAGAAGTAGAGGATAGAGAGGAGGTAGGCTAATGGTAAGGTTATGGGGTAGACCTTGTGACTCACCTAGGCAGGGGTAAATAGACCTTGTGACTCACCTAGGCAAGAATTTGAGAGGGAGAGGGAGAGGGCTATAGAGGAAGTGATCATAATATGATTTTTCCGATTTATCAGTGAATGGCAAAGGATTTTGTAAGAAAAAAAAATACAAAAACACTTAATAAAAGAAAATTTAAAAATTCAAATTATTAAAACTTGTATTTTTTTACAATATAGTATACTATTTTGTCTGCCACAAATTTGTTTGTACTTTCCAGAGATGTATTGTCCTTTCACTAACCTAATTTTTACAATGTTGCTAAATTGGATTCAAGACTATATATATAAAAAAAAATTATATATATATATATATATATATATATATATATATATATATATATATATATATATATATATATATATATATATATATATATATATATATATATATATATATATATATATATAGGTAAAGATGTATAGATTGTTTCTGAGTTTCGATTTTTAGAAAATATTGATATTCGAAAATATCGAAGCTGCCGTAAAAGAGGCCTAACCTATACAAGAACGTTGCCGCGAGATACAGGCCTATGGCCCTATTAAACCACACATATTATTATTACTTACTTTTCTAGCGTACTTAGTTCGACTTATCATAACCTGAACTACCGAAGTTGCCGTAAAAGAGGCCTAACCTATACAAGAACGTTGCCGCGACATACAGCTACCTTAATGTTAAGGATATTGATTAAAATAAAATATTGATATAAAAAAATATCGATATAAAAAATATCGAAACTCAGAAACAATCTACACCTAAGCCATATATATATATATATATATATATATATATATATATATATATATATATATATATATATATATATATATATATATATATATATATATATATATATATATATAGGATAGTACAAATTTTTTTTTCTACAAAGCCTACCTATATAGAAGAAATGATTATATCCTTTACCATTCGCTGAATAAACCAAAAAAAAATCATATTACGAATCATTTCCTCTACGTAGGTAGGTTGATCAAATAGAAAAAAATTTGTAATTCTATTCTTATATATATATATATATATATATATATATATATATATATATATATATATATATATATATATATATATATATATATATATATATATATATATATATAATGTATACCATACATTTATATGTTTTCACTGCTGTACTGTAATATTTAAATTAAAGTATCCTTTTTTTAGAAATATTCTGCCTATTATTCATACATATTATTATAATACAAGATATAAATATATGGCACATGAAATGTTTATGAAGCACCCCATACCCCTCAACCTGTGAGTACTGGTGAGTAAAATATATATATATATATATATATATATATATATATATATATATATATATATATATATATATATATATATATATATATAGTCTTGAATCCAATTTAGCAAATAAAAAAAAGATACTGAAAAGACAGAGCGTCTCTGAATAGGACAAAAGATTATGCGGCAGATGAAATGGTACATATTGAAAACAAATAATCTGAAACATTTTAAATAGTTTTTCCTTACAAAAACCTTTGCCATTCACTGATAAACCAAAAAAATATATAAATTCTTTTACATAATTAGGCTGAGTAAAAAAAAAAAATTTGAGTTCTATTCTTATTTATTACAAATAATCTTCCAGTTCTATTCTTATTTATTACAGAAAAATCTTTAGGTATCGTATAGTATAACCTGACTAAGCCAAATTGGCAGGTATATATGAATTTTTAGATCAGCTTATGACTAAATCTATGAATTTTAGACCAGCTTATGACTAACCCTAACTGGCAGTTTTGTAGTGAGTGTTGGTTCATTGCATATTGCATGTGTAATTAGTTGTATAATGTCAATAGTTAATACTAATATGTGTAGGGGGGTTTAGTTTTATTTTTATCTTTGCATGAATGGCTGATAAATTGGGATAGGACCTTATCTAATAGTCACACAAACGAGTTGTTTCATATACTCGGCTTGTATTTTTACCATATTGAAAAAAAAACATCACAAAACATGTCCAAATGCATTATATGAAGCCTAATAAGGCGGTGAACAACAATTATTACTTAAAAACATAAACCAAATTTAAAAATTTAATTAAAACTACACCGAAACATAGAAAGTTAAAGTGGTTGTCCATTTACTGTCCGTTGTTTTCCAATTTACAACATTCCAGGTTGCCGTTATATTATTTTAGCGATTTCGGAGATATTTTTTTTAATTTTTATTTTGGCATTTTTATTTTTTTTTAAAAATTTTTTTTATATATATAATATATATATATATATATATATATTATATATATTATATATATATATATTATATATATATATATATATATATATATATATATATATATATATATATATATGATAAAAATATTAAGCATTATTTATAAAATATAAAATAATTAAAATAAATTTTCAAATAAAAATGGAAATAAAACAAAAACTGTATACTCTCACTATTTCATCTATTAGTTAGCATAATAATTTAGTCTATTATATATATTTTCATCTATAGTTTAGTTTTTATTTCATAATGGAGAAATTATATTAAAATTATTATAAGTTCATAAGCTTGTTTCTCACTAAAAGTATTTTGCATTTTTTTTTCGATGTGGAATCACTATAGACTATGGGCATCATTACCAACGCTCGCGTGCCACTTCGGGCGCTGCCATCTTCAGGCACTTATTTTCAAACTTTTTTCAACAACTTCAGTGAAAACCGAGAGGTTTATTAAAGTATTTCAAAATGTAATTTTTTTATATTTTCTCGTAAAATAGATAGTTCAAGTCAATTTTGTGGATGAGTTGAGGAAATTTTCATTTTCCTTAAACTTTTCTGCCCTATCGACACAAAAAACAAACCAACTTTATAAAACCTTGTGAAGAAGAATTTTAATATAATTTTTCCAATATAAAAGAAAGCTTAAAATATATAAAGCATATACACTAGATAAAATAGTGAAAGTATATGAACAGTTTTTATAATTTTAAACATTGGCCCCTATTTCGCTAAAAACGTATTATTAACTGTATGGCAACCTGGTATACAAGTAAAATGCAAAACCAACGGACAGTGAGTGGACAGTAATTTTTGCATTTGGAGTATCAGTCGTCATTAGTATATCTAGATAGTACCTTGGCTATATGTATTTTATTATTTTAAGGAAAACAAATGTTTTATTAGGCTTCATTTAATACGTACTTGCATATTTTCGGTAATTTTGTTTTTATATTTAACCACGATACCTTGTAATTTTTTTTCCTTCCATGTTTTGAAGGAAAAAATTTTGTACCACACTTTATTGCTCTTATAATTTTTTAACATATTTTGAAGTTAATTTTCAATTCAATAAAAATCGAGCACAGTACATGCAACACCAAAAATGCCTACTTCTCACCAAAGTTTCTTAGAAGGGTTCTTTTTATAATTTTGGCTTAAACATATTCTAAAGATAAATCGGTATGCATGTAATTCAAGGGTAAATAAAGTTAAGCAGCTTTACTATTTCAATTCATTTAAAACTTTAAATTTAAAATATAGTGAAATTGACCAAATAATGCTTAATAAACTGTAGTAGACCACTATTGTAAGTACAATAAATACATCAAAATCTTTAAATTTAAAAAAAAAAAATATATATACCTATTGTTCATAGAGGTTACCATTTAAAATTTTGGTAATTGAAGGATTCGCAGTAGTGGATTTTTTTGTACGAGACCAGGTTACTGAAACTAACAACATATTTATGCATTGCAAGTTTGACTGGAACTATGCGTAGTGATACTACAAGTTTGCAATATGAGCATATGTATGGAAATTGTAAAAAAAAATATAGAAAATATTTATATATATATTGGTCTTGTACAAAAAAATCAACTACTGTGAATGCTACAATTACCAAATACTGTGAATGCTACAGTTACCAAAATTTTGATAGATGTCAATTTCAGTATAGGTATAAATTGAACTGAATGATACATTATTAATTAAAATCGATATCTGATAAATAGGCTATTAATATTTAGTGAAAAAGTATGCTTACCACTCATAATTTTATTGGGTATAGGGTGGGACATGTATGTGCGTTGAAGTTAGTATACAGATTTTAGCATATGGATTTTTGCGATATTTTTATCGCATACTTTTTTGTAAAAAAGGACAGACTAAAATTTGGGGGAAAAATATTAATATTAAATACAATAAAATGTTATTAATATAAAAAACATCTACTTAATGATTGAATCAATAATAATTTTTTTTTTTTAAATTTTCTTTAAAGATAACAAAGATTTTTTTTCAATAGGTTAAGGAGTGATACTTATTTATTAATAATTTAATTATAATTAATAATATAATATATATATATATATATATATATATATATATATATATATATATATATATATATATATATATATATATATATATATATATATATATATATATATATGATTACAGATAAATACTCTTATAGTCAGTAGAGACAATTTTAAATATTGATAACAACAACAGCAGCAATGAGAATTGAAAGTTTGCAAAACAGTGAAAAACTTAATTTATGTCGGAAGTATTTTTTAGGTAAGTTTCTCTGAAGAATGTGTAAAAACAGTGATTTAACTGATGTGCAATTTTTTTTTTTTTTTTTTTTTTAAGGGTATGTTTTAATTTAATGTTTTATATTTATATATATATATATATATATATATATATATATATATATATATATATATATATATATATATATATATATATATATATATATATATATATATATATATATATATATATTATTTATTTATTTGCAGCTGGCTTTGCCTTACTACCATTTATGTGGGCTGTAAATGCTGTCTGGTTTTTTAAAGAAGCTTTCATTGTTCCTACATATGCAGAACAAAAGAAGATAAGAACATGTAAGATTAACATTCATTGTTGATTAAGTTATGTGATAACTTGTACTAATGATTGGTAATTTTAATTTTTTACTAATCTTTTTATCACATCATTTCAGATGTAATAATTTCTGCGTTAGGAGCACTTTTATGGCTTGGTGGAATAATCACTTGGATATTAGTTTTCCAGAAATATCGAAGTGAATGGGGTGTACTGGGTGATAATCTCTCCTTTATAATTCCAAAAGGTATAGCATAGTTTATCAGCCTGTCATTTAGAAAACTATATTTTTGTATCTTTTTTCTATTTTAATATCTTTAGTAAGTATTTTAAACATTTCAGTTTTTACTGCTTTTAATTAGCAATTTATTAACTTGTATATAATTTTTTTTAAATGGAAAGATAAAAACAAACATTTTTTGTAACTGCAATTCTTCGATTTTTGACAAAAACTTTAAAAGTTTTAAATTATTTTAAAAGAGTGAGAATACTGAATGATATTAGACATTGATAAGGCTTTGAAAATTTTCCTATAATCAGAGAATGTTGCAGCAAGCATCAATTTGTACTCTTCTGACCACCAATATTGAATTGATTATGCAAAATATGTCAATTTTCTTCAAAAATTGACTTGTAATGTTATTCTTACCTTATCAAAAAATTTAAATTATTTTTTTTTATTTATTATAACAATAAGCAGAAATGTTTATTAATTTTTTTTTAACCAAAGATTTATTTCTATCAATAATCATTCCTTAAGGTTTGTTGAGATGTATTGATAATTTGTATTTTAATTTTACTAACGCTATTAAAAGTTATTTAACCTTTAAAAATCTTTCTTTAGAATCTTTATCCCATAATATGACTTTTAAGCTTATTGGATAATATTTATAACTATATATATATATATATTATATATATATATATATATATATATATATATATATATATATATATATATATATATATATATATATATATATATATATATATATATATATATATATATATATACTCTTGAGTTACATTTTATGATTACTAATCAGGATGTTAGTGTTGACTCAAGTAAAATTAAAAATGGAAAGAATTGGTAAAAAAAAATAAAAAAAAATACCATTCACTTTTAAGAAATATTCAGTACTAAAAGCAGTAGAGAATAATAAATAAAATTACGTAATTTTTTTAATTAGAAGTTGCAAAAAGGCAAACTCGAAATCCTTTTAAAGGCAATAAATATAAAATTTTTGACCCCCAATTACCATGTTACAATTTCTAAATTACATGAATCCTATTGTTTATCCTTTGTATGGTATTAGACTAACTTTAAAACCTGCCCAAAATGGGTTTAAACTTTCTCTAATGGAATCATGCTAGCTGAGCAGTCAAAAGATTTTTTTTTTACTAATCTAGCCAAAATTTCATTTTCAGGTGTAGGAGTTCTTAATACATATAAAAATCTTTGAGATAAACTTTAACAAAAAGGATTTCTTTGGCTGCTATGGTTACAATGTATTCGAATTTAGAAATAACTTTATTTTTATAATTTATCTTCCATTAAGTTTTTAAAAAGAAAACTTTTAACGTATCAAATGAACTGGACCAAAAAGATCCCTTTCAAGCTAGTTTGATTTTCCTGAATTCCACTTAGAATGTAGTAAATGTCAGAAATCTGACCTAAAAAAAAATTCCAAATAAGTGTTTTCAAACGCGTACACAAAGTAGTCTTATCGTCTATGGAATACAGGTAGCATTTTTTTTTTTTTAACCACCACAGACATCAATAAAATTGCCAATTTGTTTAACTGTTGCTCCATACAGGGAAAGTGCAAATATTTATAATTTTACTGTGAAGGATTTAAAAAAAAATAAAAATACATAAAAAACTTTATAGTATATAAAAATAAGCATAATTTGATTTAAAATTTACTATGAATTTTTTTTATAAGATTTTAAATGATGATGAATAAATTCGAATAAGAAAGGGTTACGGGTTTGACTGACCAACATTTGTCCAACAGCTGCTTTATACTTTAAAATTACTCTCTCATCTGTTTCAGCGGGTAATAGAAATTGATCAATTGGGATAAACTTTGAAATTTCTTCAGTAGTGAGCCTTATAAATGGAAGGACGTCTGAAGCATCTCCGAATAGAGCAATTTTGTAACTACTTGGCCAACTTCTTGCAAGAGGGAGAATGATAAAGAAGGCGAAAGTCGAGTCTCCATACGAAACGCTACCAAAATGTTCAACCATTCTTTTATACCATTCCATTCCACGTTCAAATTCTGAGGAGCTCCAAGAATGATCAAGAGTTTTATAACCTTCATTTTCAAGAATGGCTAAAAGAGATGCTTGCATGTAAGAACTCACGTTAGTATCTAAAAACAAATCATTTGTTGCTAAAAACACATTAGAGAGATGCCTAATCCAACCCATGGAACATGTGTGTGTTTTAATAACAATTCTTCTATACTTAAGAAGAAAGAATGTCATCTGAAGACAGTTTGTTATGGACAAAATAGTTTCCTCACGAGTATGCTCGTTTTTATTATCAGGGTTTGCGTCATTCAAGAGCAACAGCATTTTCGGTGGGTTCAAACACCAGTAATGATCAAGAACCGTAATTTCTTCTTCCCTGTCTAAGGTCAAGCCATTAATTAGAAATGGCACACACTTCTCCGTAATCAAACTCTTCTCTAGTAATTTTGAGTGAAGCAAATTCTTTACCATGCTACGACTGATAGACGGACAACTTTTATAAACTTTCTTAGTCAATTCAACGAGAGAAATATTTGGCTGTTGAAAAGATGGAGACCTTAGAGCTCTCAATTCCTTAACTGACAATGACTCAATCTGAGTTTCAATAACTTTTTCGTCTTCAAAGAACTGTGTATTACATATAACATCTGACAACAGAGATTTAATTAATTGTTCATCACCTTTATGTATGACAGGTAGCAGGGTAAGTGCGGTTCGGTGATAAAGGTTTAAATCGTTACAAATTTCAGATATATTATTAATTAAGAGAATATTTGCAATAGAATGAATTTCTATTCGAGAAAACCACTGATCATGTATATTAGGTTTTGAATCGCAAAAATCGTTTAGGTATGATGCAAAATAACTATTATTTATGACTGGCATTAAATAGGATGAACAGATAGATGGGCAAACATAACTGATGGTTTTCAATAACTTGGTCAATGGAAAAAAGAACGTGAAAGGAGATTTCGGCTGTAGAATTGGGGTTACTTCTCCGTTTTCACAAATAGATGCCAATGATTCCAAATTAACAACATCTCTGGATTTTCCAGATTTAAGTTTCGAACAAAGTGCCGAATATAAGCGAATTCTTTTTATTAAAAGATCAAGTGTTTCTCCATTTTGTAAAGGAAAGAACAATTTAGGTAAAAGTTTTTCCATTCTTTTCATAAACTCTAGGCCATTAAAATTTTTCTGATCTCTCCAATTTTCTAAATAAACAGAATAAAATTGACAAAAGCTTCCCAATAATTTGAAACCAGAAAAAGTAATGTCATTGAAATGAGACAACTGACTCATCCATTTTAGTAAACACGTTTCTACTAGTTTAAATATTTCATCAAAGTTCCCCCATTCAAGAATGGGGGGTTGCAATACTAGGTCTTTACCATCAGTATTAGTTATACTAGGTTCATTGTTCTTCATTCGACTGGTTAAGAGCGAAGTAGTTGAAGCTACACATAATCCTTTAGTTAATACATTAACAAGATGAGTACCAACATCATAATTATAATGATTGCTATTAACATTGACATTAATATCGACTTTGTCTCTATAGAACAAAAGTTGCCTAATAAATAATGGATAAAAAGTTATAAATCCTTCCTGGGCTTTCAGAAGTTCATAGGAGAGAAATACCGACCATATGTAATAAGCTTCTTGCGTAAGAGTTAAAACTTCAGTCACAGGCATTTCTATACCTTCTGGTTCCATGGATGTGTAAGCCATTAAAAGGCTGATAATGTTGTAATTTTCAACCAGTGTTAATGCAATATGTCGTCCTCTACAAACCAAAACCTATGGAAAATTATGATAAAAATTAGTTCTCATCCTCTACATTTACAAAGGGTGCAACTATTATAAATCAACAGAATGACAAATGGTTCCAATGCTTTTCATCAACCTGAACGAATGTAATACAACAAATAGATAAAACCATTACTACTACTACTAGTACTAATAATAATAATGATACATTTTTTGGTATGAATTAAAAGAAAAGTAGATTCACTTGAAAAGGAATCTGCGGAAAACCGGAAGGCAAACTGAAAGAAAATTTTAAAATGGAAACTGCTTTGGAAAGAAATGAAGATGGTCCCAAAGACAAATACCACCTCTATTAACATATTATTTTAAAAAGAAAGGAAATCACATTGATCCACTTGAACATATGGATAGACAAAGTTAAAGAGAAAATAAAATATATAAATATAAATCAGTTTAGAGAAAATATTGCAATTTTAGGTGTATTAACTGCCTAACACAAGAGCGTAAAATTCGAAAGCAGAATCACTTTTTAAGTCATATAGTTTTTCCTGTGTAAGAGAAAGATCAGAAAATGAACATACTAAACTTTCCATATTCCAACACTGCACCGAAGATAAAAAGAGGTGTAAAGATGTTCAAGAAAAAGCAGATGAGAGTATCACAGTATCACTATGGATTTTGAAGAAATCAAACAAGGAAACTTCTAAATGTAATGGAAAAATAGCTATAAAAAAAATTCATAAATGAATAGAAACCTATCTAAGTTTAAGGGAAAGCATAGTGCAGAAAGTATGGGAACCAGAAGATATTCAGTCCCCGTTAGGCGACAAGAACTTCAAGATAAAGAAACGGGTGAGGAGTAAGAGAAAGATTTCAATTACCATTACTGCTTATGTTTCACCACTGGCAGATGTGAAATATATTTTAAGCAACAAAATTTTTTAATATTTGAAAATAACTTTGCATAAACTCATAAAACACAAATAATTATAAATTTTCGTAAAACAAACAGAAAACAAAAACAAAAAAACAAAAAAATACCTATGAACCTAAGATTTTAAATAAAGAAATTAAAAATTGTTCACCTTTAAGAAACTGAGAGCTTGACTTAATGGTACTCCATAAACAGAAGTCAATTGACTGACATTTTTCCCAGTTAAAAGAGGTGTTGTATCGTGAGGAAGAAATTGCTTAACAATAGTTTCGATCAAGCGAGGGGTTCTAACCAACGTCATCGCAGCTGTCAAAGAATGTCGAGCAATTCTTTTAAGGATACCCAATATGTGAAGCACGTCTAAGGAAGTTAAAGGGACTGACTCGAGTAAGTATCTGAAAATATTTTAAACAAGGTCAGGTAAAATACAATTTAGGAAATTTGTGCAAAGAAATTATCAATTTTGGTAAAAAAAAATTTTAAAGTTCACATCTCACGGGCATTACCCTATTCTAGGAGAGGAACTTTTGTAGGTAGTATATACCTAGGATCCCCAAGTGGGATCGAACCGGCGCCCTCAAGCACGTGAGTCAATCACTCTACAGTTTGAGCCACGGTAGACGGCTGTGTATAACTGAATTTCTTACTATCATCAAAAACTTAAATTTCGATGAACTTTTTTCCTAAAGGAATTTTTTTTGAGATACTAAACATAAGCAACAATAAAGTGATTTTACGAATATTTACTTCTTAAAATATTTTACTTAATCTATATTATTGTAAAGAAATGTTATAACTAACCTCAATCGAATATGAGCATCCATTCGGACAAGGGCTCGAATAATATCTAACTTAATAACTTCGACATCTTTTAACTCTTTCTCCTCACTATCCAACTCTTCTCTGTCCTTAATATATATAAAAAAAATAAGTTGTCAAGTTGGTAAGATAAACATTGTAAATGAGAATTTCAGAATCAAAACAGAAAATTAAGTTGAAACAATTATCTATAAATATATTCAATAGTATACTGTAACATCTTCATAATTAACTTACTCTGTCTCTGGAGTGTGTAAGACTTGAAAATCCAGGTTGAACACCAGAGGGAATACAAGGTTCAGCCATAGAAAGCAACTGTTCATCTGGTTCACTGCTGATAAGGTAGTATAATACTCTAAGAGCTTCCTTGTAAACCAACGGAGTCTTGTCATCGATGGCAAATCTCAGAAGTAAAACGAGACCAGCATCCACCTATAACAAAAGTAAATTTTATTTTCAATTTTTACGATTTATATATCTTCAACTAGTTTCCAAACACTAGTATATATATATATATATATATATATATATATATATATATATATATATATATATATATATATATATATATATATATATATATATATATATATATATATATATATATATATATATATATATATATATATATATATATATATATATATATATATATATATATATATATATATATATATATATATATATATATATATATATATATATATATATATATATATATATATATATAATATAAATCTTAAAAAAAAAAAAAAAAAAAAAAAAAAAAAAAACAGTGTACCCATTCCAAAAAACTAAAAGAATAAAAAATTAGAGGAAAAATGTCATGAGTATTTACCATTAATTGTATAATAGGAACTTCAAAGCAGGTGTCATACAAGCCTTCAAAAGCATTTTTCATAATGTTACCAAGAGTCTTCAGACCAAGATGACGTTGCTGAATAACTTGCGAGCGTACAAATAAGAAAAGTTCATCTAAAGAGTAACCAGCTCTTCCTGAATAATAATACATTGACAATAGTAAGAGTGTAGTATACCAGTAAAAATTATATTGCCTTTATTCAAAATATTGAAATGCCCCAAAATGTAAATTTGCTTCCTCACTCAATATTTTAAAAAGTAAACTAAAAAAGTTAGATTAATGAGACAGAAAATCGATAAAACTATTCTTATTTTCACTACCAATAAAGGGGCTATAATGAACCAATTTTAAGAAAAGTCTTGTCAATGGTATTTTTAACAAAAAAAATCCCATCAAAATATCAAAACATTTTAAGTATTTTTTGGAAACTCTCTCATTCTGCAATCGATCTGTTTTATCATTATTTATTTTCTCCATTCATTAATATTTTCCTACACAAACTGAGTCCTTCCTTTCCAGGTTATTTCTTCATCTGATAATATATATACTTTTACACATCTTTTTCTTCTTACTCAACATCTAAGGTCAATCTTAATATTAATTTTTATTTTAATCCCTTTCCCATTTCATACATTTTAGGATTTCATCCAAAACCAATTAGTCCCTCCTTTCCTAGTGAATTGCTCTCTTATTAATAATATGCTCTTCCAAAATCTTTCAGTAACTATCTTGAATGCCCTAACAACAATGGAGATGGAGGTGGAGATGGGAAATAATATACCCCAGGTCAACATAAAAATTAAGTTTGATCATTAAATCTAAATTAATAAATTATCAATTTAGTTAAGAAATAATATATTCCAGGTCACGACAAAAATTAAGTTTAATAATTAATTCTAAATTAACAAATTTAATCCAATATAAGAAAAAGGTAAGTAGGAAACAAGTAGTTCTTCAAAGGACCATTTATTATCTTTGACTTCTATAGAATAAATAATGAGCTACAAATTTAATTCCGTAGTTCATTATCGAATATGTAAAATTCTTAAGTAGCTGTTTAAAAATCGTTTAACCTATGAATAATATATATAGATCAATCAAACAAAGGTTATTTACACACTTATTAATTATCAATTAATTAAGAATTTGTTCTTTGTAAAATTGTAGTCCGAAAGTAATTTCAAAATCTTAAATAATGATTTGTAATTAAAGAAATGACAATTGGTGAAATAAAAAGTATATGAATATGAATTAAGTGCATACAATAGCTTACGAACTAAAAAAGCCCAGATTAGTACATTAGTTACTGATAAAAACAGAAGAAAGTTAGAAAAGCATTGTTGTTGTGTGTACACCCCATATTAACATTTGCAAGTAATGGACTCAAGAAGTAAAATAATTAATTTAAAATTAACAAACCAAATCACATTTTCTTTAAAAGTATATTATTATTTGCTTAAACTTAGTCTAAAAGTGATATCAAGGGTTTGTTTCACACAATATGACTGTCATATGGAAATGAAACTGAGTCTGGAGTTGGTACAAAAACTGACCCCTTACTACAACTCTCAGTTGCTCTAAAATGGACAAACTACCAACTCCCCAACCTGTGAACTATAATAATAATAATAATAATAATAATAATAATAATAATAATAATAGTAATAATAATAATAATAATAATAAATATATATATATATATATATATATATATATATATATTATATATATATTATATATATATATATATATATATATATATATATATATATATATATATATATATATATATATATATATATATTATATATATATATATATATTAATAATAAATAAAATTTTAAATTTAAATAAATTATTAAAATATATATTTAAACAAATAATATATTTATTATTATTTAATAAAATTAATTAAAATATTAAAAAAAAAAAAATAAAAAATATATATATTATTATTATTAATATATATTTATATATATTATTATATTATTATATATATATATTATTATTATTTTATCTATTATTTTTATATTATTATTAATTATATAAATTATTAAAAATATTATAAAAATATATATATTTATATTTTGTGAAGCTACTTAATATAGCTTGGCCCAAAATGCACCTAAGCCAAAAATGAATGGAATAATATTAATTAGATATAGATAATAATAATAATAATGATAATGATAATGATGATAATGATGATGATGATAATAATAATAATAATAATAATAATAATAATAATAATAATAATAATAATAATAATAATACTTACCTGGTTCTTCTCCATGATGATGAAGACCTTCTCTCCAAGAGATATCGGAATCATATGGTAGCAAATCTCCTTGGAAATTGAAGCGAGCCACAAATCCTTCCTTGCCCTTTAAGGGTTTCGGGGGTGGGACATTTGTCATCCACTTCAGTTTATTCAATTCCAACTAAAAACAAATAAATTTTTTAAATAAAAATTGCAATCCTTTGCATATCCAATTCCAACTACATAATAAAAAAAATAAAAATTGTGATCCTTTACGTAACTATTAATGATTTGTAATTGTTTAAAAGTTAAACATTAAAACATTAAAAGTATAAAATCATTTTCTCACATTCACTCAGAATGTTGGCTAATAATATTGGCATATTCTTTTAACATCTTGAGTGAGATAATTGAATATTTAAAAACTCAACCTTTCAACTTGCTGTAAATCCCCTACAATATTCTAACTTTTTATTAATGACTTTCTTAGTTATTAACTATATATATATATATATATATATATATATATATATATATATATATATATATATATATATATATATATATATATATATATATATATATATATATATATATATATATATATATATATATATATATATATATGTCTATGCTAACGTCTCGATTTTTCATTTATCTACTTATTTCAAATATTCCTCCTCTTTTTCATACAGGATTTTCATTTTTTTTCTGGCTAATACTGAAGGGGTTTCAAACTCTTTAAAAATTCAATTTCAAATTATATTTATCAAAACCAGATCATCTGCCCAGTGAAAGATATAAACCTTGCTGATCTCAACATAAGCAACAAAATATCTTGAAATATCTTTATCACAATGGGAGCTAGGGCAATTTTAACTAAGAAAGGAATTCTATTTAGGCTGTATGAATATTTACTTCTTCCCAAAGTTACTCCAACTATACGAGAATCTTCCCGCCCTTATTAGAGTATTGCTCTTATCTGTGGTAGTTCCTACTCCATATGGTCTGATCTCAAGCACAGAATTTTAAATTTTATTTTCCTTTAGAACATGTTTTCCTGACGCGACGTGTCACTTTTTATTGCACAACACTGACAATATGTTTGTTACAAAAATAGCAATTGTACAAGGAAGATGACAACTCTCAATCATCATCTCTATGACAATCAAAATTCTCGTAAGAAGTTATAAATGCAATATACATTAACAATCACTATATTTTTTGCTCCTTGATAATAGTTTTTTCCACGGGTGGTAGCTGTAAAATTTTATATATATATATATATATATATATATATATATATATATATATATATATATATATATATATATATATATATATATATATATATATATATATATATATATATATATATATATATATATATATAAAGTTCAAGTATGAATACTTGATCTCCGTCAGCTATTTGAGTAGTACCTTATCCATATGGTTCCATTTCTTTGCTTCTTCTGGTGAAATTGGCAACTCTGACAAGATTATTTCTTCTTTTTCATTTTCGCAATCAGAAATAACACTACTTTCCTTTTCCAAAGAGTTTACTTCATTTTTTTGATTCTCAGTAACCTGTGTAGAAATATCCGTCATCATTTCATCTTTGTCCATGGGAGTCGTTTGATGAGGGTCAAAACTCTGATTAGTTTTTTGATTATTTTTCTCCTGATTCTTTTCCCTCTTTTGGCGCAGAGACACCAAAAATTTTACTTGTTCGTCAGAAAGTCTGGAAAGTAGTTCATCTCTTTCTCTTAGACGATCTTCATGACTCATTGCATTTAACTTTCTCATGTTTTCATCATGAATAATGATCGCTTCTTTGGAACTTCCCAATCCTGACTCTCCATCCACAACAATACTTTTGTTGCCTGTCGTCATTAAAGAAATTAAATTATATCAATAAATTATATGACAATTACAATTATAATTATCAACAATAATAAGAAAGTTTAAAAATATCAATAAAGAAGTTACTTACCAAGAAGAACTAAATTTTCATCTATGACATTTTCACTTTTGGAAATTTCTTTCTTCTCTTTTGACTCAGCTTCCTTTCTTTCCATTAACTTGTGTACTCCATACAGAGACAGGTGACTATATTCTGGAGTTGATTTTTTTATTTTGTCTAGGGCCTGTGACATAAAAACAGAAGTGTGTAAGAGATTTTAAGTAACTATATAAGTAATAATAATAATAATAATAATAATAATAATAATAATAATAATAATAATAAATTATTATTATTAAGGATAACAATAATTTATATCTTGATACAAAGTAAATTACAAATAGTAATAATAATAATAATAATTTCTTCTGATTATTATTATTAAAACTGTATATGGGACTCATTCACTGAATATTGTTATATAATATTTATAGATGATGTACATGAATTAAATATTCCATTTTGAATATTGAAAGATAAGGAAAGAGGCCATGTGAAATAATATCCAATGGACCTCTTCTGTATCTCTTACTACAGAATGGATGTGCATAAGAAACTTGAAAAATATCTGAACTAACCTCTAAGTCTAATTTTGGGGCTATGGGGAAGCCATGAGGGGTGGGTGATGGGTTCCAAGTTTTCATCATAGGAGAACAAGAAGGAACATCTCTGGCCACAATGCCACCAAGTACTACTGATTTCTTTTTGGATTTGACTGAAAGTAAAATACAGCAAATTAAGCTCTAGTGGGTTTGTAAATGAGAAAGCGATGTAGAGAGAGGAGATAAAGAAACTATGGAAATAACAAATAAAGAAACACCTAAAACCCAAGCCAAAGTTATCAACTATCAATAAAGTTAAGCCTGAAAGTTGCATTTTCAATTTTTTTTTTGTTTTTTTTTTTTTGTTACAACTACAATGAATGCAACAATTCCATAAACATAAAAATAAAAAAAAAAAAAAAAAAAAAAAAAAAAAAAAAAAAAAAAAAAAAAACCAAAAAACTTTTTTTTTTTTTTTTTTTTGCCACCACCTCCACCCAAATCTGGTGGCTGTGACCCTAATATATATATATATATATATATATATATATATATATATATATATATATATATATATATATATATATATATATATATATATATATATATATATATATATATATATATATATATATATACTGTACCTGCTTCAAAAAGAACCGTGTTGTCAACAAAACCTTCCTTCTTTTTTTCTTGATTTGATTCATTATATTCTGAAGTAGATTTTAACTCCCCAGAGGGTTCTGTAATGATATATATATATATATATATATATATATATATATATATATATATATATATATATATATATATATATATATATATATATATATATATATATATATATATATATGAATAACAGGGGAAGGAAAAGAGTTTTTATGTCAAGACTATGACTATGTACGTAATTCAGAATGAAATGAATTAAGTCAAAGAAAGACAGCTTGAACATTTTTGTGGATTTATTAAATGCCAAAATGGTACAAAAAGGAATAAACTAAAGTGGAAAGGAATGCTAGAAGAATTAAGAATGGACAATGGAAAAGAGAATGTGTGTATGCTTTGAAAAGGCAAAAATACAAAAGTTTTCTGAAATGAAGAAATACAAAGGGAAATAATAAAAATGAAAGAACTTGATGGTATTGTGAAAATAATTGATGGAATTACTTGACATATGATGAATCGGTAATTTGACCCTAAATGAACAGAGTTTGTTTAACACAATGTACATAGGTAAAGGTAGCAAAACAGTTTGCAAATTATAGATTAGTAATTATTAGTGTGTAATATAAACATTTCTGAAAAAGCGGTAAAGAAAGATGCTAAGAGTAGTACAAAAAGGCTGTTTATGGAAGGAAAATGTGGTCTAAAGATGTGGTAAAGGCTTCATAGACTGAATGCTTAATTTACAAATACTGACAAAGACGTTTGAAAAGAAATAAGTATTCAAATACTTTCTACATTTGAAGACTTCTTACAGTAGATCACATTTGAGAACCAATGGAAAGTACTGGAAAAATATGATATATATCTTACTGTAGCCAGTAAAAGCTTTTTTACAATCAAGCCACAGAAACTTTGCCTAAGGAAATATATACTATACAATGGATATTAAAATTTCAGAAAACTTATTTCATCAAAAGTAATTCAGATTGAACCCACTGTTTGGCAACAATGTGAGGAGGTTTGTTGCAATAATTTCAATGGTATAGGACTATGTGAGTCTTTTGTCAAAGTCGCAGTAAGCAATGAAATGAGAATTCATACAAACATTTTGATGAACATACATTATATTCATTGTGAAAGACTTAAATAATGATGCAAGTTCATTAGTTTCTCAATAATGACAAAGCCCTATATATCTTCAAAACTTGAAATTTTTTTACTGACCAACAGCTTGAAAGTCATAATTACTTGTCGGCCTAACTTCTCGAGCTTTTTATTTCAAAAAATGAAATTGAAAATCAATAGAAAGTATCAGGAAAGAGATAAAGGGAAAATTATAAGCAGTTCTTGGCATGCTGGCATAGTTCAACAATAAATGGTAATTAATTTGGGATTTTAAGAATAGCATAAGTATTGGGATCACTAAATCATAATAAAGGATGACTAATTTGAATAAAATAGATACTAGGTAAATTATAAAATATTAATTAATATAATCCAGTTTCATGATATATATATATATATATATATATATATATATATATATATATATATATATATATATATATATATATATATATATATATATATATATACCATCAGATTTAGTATTCAATGAATTAATATCCTCTGCAAACTGTGTTTTTCTTTTACCTACTCTGACTACTTGAGCAGCTGGAACAAAGTTTTCGACCTTTTTTGTTTGAAATGTTTCATTCTGTTTAATTAATTCATCATCATCATCTTTTGGACTTGGCCTTTGAAGCATATTTACTGATATGCTTGAAATATTAACATATGAAGCTTCTTAATAATGAAAAATAAAGTCTTTATATAAGACCAAATCGTATATATTAATAGATTAAGAGCTGTTAAGTATAAACTGCAAAATCAAAAACATATTAAATAGATCAAATAACCAATGATGAAATCAAAATAATTGGTAAAACTTTAAAACAAGTACCATAATATTAATACTTATAAAAATAATACCGTATTTAGTACAATAAATTTTACAACCTTTACAATTCATTTGTTAATTTGAGTTGCTTTATATATATATATTATATATATATATATATATATATATATATATATATATATATATATATATATATATATATATATATATATATATATATATATATATATATATATATTATATATATATATATATAGTGATTATCAGCTGATGTATATAAACAAACGTAAATATATTTTAAAATCTAATTCAATCAGTCATTTAATTTACTTAAACAATCACTTAATTTAAAATCATTAAGGCCACATGTAAGAAAATATGATAACGTGCAAGTCAAATATGGATTTTAAAAAGATTGGCGAAGCCATGATTAAAAACGTTGGAATTAACGAAATTTTGAATAATTGAAAATAATTAATTTGCTTCATTTAAAACAAATTAATGATCCGAAATGGTAAAAATAATTTAAAAAACAAATCTATATGTGTAATAAAATTTACAAAAGTTTTTTATTCTAAAACAAGGCTTTGTCGGCTTGGCCAAACTCTTCCATGTTTGTTTACATCACGTGACCATTCATGCCTTCGGCTGCTCGGCAGCGAAAATTGAAGACAGAAATTTCTATCTTCAATTTTCGCTGCCTCGAGCAGAAAAATATTTCAGCTATATCAAGTGGGATACGCTGCGTGGGCCACTTCCCTTTAAGAATCTTCAATATTCTTAAAGAATCTTAACAATAGAACACACCCTCTTTGAATTTTCGCTGCCGCGAGCAGAAAATTATTGCAGCAATATCAAGTGGGACACTCTTCATGGGTCACTTCACTTTAAGAATCTTCAATATTCTTAAAGAATCTTGACCATGGAGCATTTTTTTTTACAACCAACATGTTGAAAAAAAAGTCATGGCGCAACGTGTTAATTATGGAAAGTGACTCCACGTACAATGGTGACTCTGATGGTCGTCTTCAGTCCGGAGAGTTTCAAGAGTACGTTTCAAACTCAACAAATGGAGCGATTTCCTTTTTGACAAATAGCAGGTATAAAGTAAAATTATTTAAATTTCATGTTCAATCAAATGTCAAATGTGACATGTAGTTGACGGTTAGATTGTACATATTATTATATACATGAGGGTTGCACTAGCAGGGAAAACATGATCAATTGGCAATAGTTTATTTATTTTAAATTTTACGTAGGTTTTTACATGGGTTCATAAGTTTCTCTGTAGGTTTTTCTATAGAGGATAAAAGATTTGCTATTGATAAACCTATTTAAATTCCTTATGGACCCTAAGCAAAGATCTGGTAACAAAAATACCATGCAGTCACCTAGCTTTGCATCGAACCTTTGGAGTACAATTGCATGTGACCCTATGGTAACCCATTAATTTTACCATAGAAACTTATTTAAAAAATTATATATATATATATATATATATATATATATATATATATATATATATATATATATATATATATATATATATATATATATATATATATATATATATATATATATATATATATATATATATATATATATATATATATATATATATATATATATATATATATATATATATATGATGGCATCCGCGAAGCAACCTCATCAAAATTAGCATCCTCATCCGCACATTCGAAAATTCTACATTCTCATCCGCACTTGACGGAATTTCTAAATCTTTATTCACATCCGCATCCGCACTTCACTAAAAATTTTGACATTCGCACCCGCATCCGCAAATATATATATATATATATATATATATATATATATATATATATATATATATATATATATATATATATATATATATATATATATATATATATATATATATATATATATATATATATATATATATATATATATATATATATATATATATATATATATATATATATATATATATATATATATATATATATATATATATATATATATATATATCATATCATGTAGGTTAGTCGAATGAAAGATTTAGCTACTATATATGAATAGGATTTGCTTGAAGCCGAAAAGAGAAAAAAGATTTCTAAGTGATTAATCTGAAAATTTCAGTAACCTGAAATTGGCTAATCAGTGTTTGGAACTTAGGAACAGAACTAATAAGATGTTGCGTATAATAAATCCAGTGTTGTAACTTGTAAATAAGATCAAAAAATTACAATTAAACAATATAATAGTTATTTTAGGACAATAATAGAATAATGTGTGCAAGTTTGGGAGCCCTTCTTTTAAGAAAACACAGAGACATATGCACTGTAGATAGAGAGTGCAACAACGGCTATAATCTGTGGTACAGTGTAGAGCAACAAGAATTATCTCCGAACGGATTTGAGAGTATAAGAGCTATGAGAATAAATCGACAGAAGGAGTTTGGAATATATTCTGTTCAAAGACTATTTCTTAAGACAAATTAATACAAGTGCATAAAATATTTACATCTCTCGGTAATTCAGAGATTCAATCGCTATATACAGATCGAAAATTAAGGCTGTTCGTGAATAAATTTGTTTGTTTTTCTTTCGATTTCGGATATAGTGACATTTTCTTAAAAATTATATATATATATATATATATATATATATATATATATATATATATATATATATATATATATATATATATATATATATATATATATATATATATATATATATATATATATATATATATATATATATATATATATATATATATATATATATATATATATATATATATATATATATATATATATATATATATATATATATATATATATATATATATATATATATATATATATATATATGGGAGAGAGACGAAGAGGGTACTTTAGTGAATTATTGAGTGGGAGAAGAGTGATTGTGGAGGAAAGGAATAACGGGGAGGTGGTGGCTGGGAAAGAGGAGAAGAGTATTAGTAGAGAGGAAGTGGAAGTAGCTGTAAGGAAGATTAAAAAATGGAAAGTCGGCAGGGATGGACGATATTTATGTGGTAATAATAAGGAAGGGAGCTAGGGATTTGGTTAACCGGCTGGTTAGAATGTTTAATGTGTGTTGGGAATTAAGAAGAGAGTCCCTCAGGAATGGCAGGATACTTGCATAGTGCCTATATATAAATTAAAAAGGGATACGAAGATGTGTAAAAATTATAGGGGAACAAGTCCATTGAGTATTGTAGGGAAGATTTATGGGAGGGTATTAGTGACAAGATTGAAAGAATTGACAAAATAGGGGTTGGGATAGGAACAAAGGGGTTTTAGAGAAGGTAGGGGATGTGTGGACCAGGTGTTTACGCTAAGGATGATTAGCGAGGTATTGGGTATTGCGTGAAAAAGGTAAAATGGGGTGTGCAGAATGCTTAAATCCGAGGTTGAGGGAGGTAGAGGGAGAGGAAGGATAAAGTGGAGATGGATGGATATTTTGAGGAAAATTTTGAGCGTTAGGGGTTTGAATTTGGAATAAGGCAGGAGATCGAGTTCCGGAGGACACAGGGAAATGGAGGGCTGTGGTGAGGGGGGGGGGTGAAAGGTAAGGTATGTATGTACGTGTGTGAAGGAATTGTGGCGGACGCCACCCTACGAGAGTGGGAAAGGTGGAAAGCGATATATATATATATATATATATATATATATATATATATATATATATATATATATATATATATATATATATATATATATATATATATATATATATATATATATATATATATATATATATATATATATATATATATATATATTGTTATTTGTAAAAACAAAGGTGAATAATATTTTTATAGACGCAGTTGTAAATAATATTTACCTCTTGTTTTGTATTAGTATGTATATAAAAAGAAAATTTGGCTCGTTCATCATCAGGATGCGTATGTTGCGTAGTTCTACTCCTACGTTCTACAGACAACCTCGAAATTACGTACGTGATAGGCTAATGGTAGTGGTGTGACTATGACGTCATTAGGTGTGTAAACAACAGAGTGATCAGCTGGTATATTTTTTTTTAATTAATTAAATCAAATAGTTTTTTACTTTGTCCATATTTTATAGTAAAGTTAAATTCGTAAATTATTTAATATATAGCAGAATAGACACTCTAGTAAATTTACAATTTAAATAGACCTAAATACATTAATACTGTGGTTAATATGATACTCTTTACTGAAGGCCACATGCTTGGCAGTTGGATTGTTTTGTTGCTTATGTAAGGCGCATGAGATTACTAATATTCTTCATAAATATGAATAATCATTATACGTTATGACGCATTTCATTTTAAAGAGGAGTAAAACCCAGTGTAACTGTTATTTATTGTGTCAGAAGAAACACCAGAGCTATAGACTTACCATTGTTTAACCAGTGTGCAAACTAGGTTTGGATAGTTATTTTATTTTCTCTGTAAGTATTTTAGATAGTCTATATTAAAATAATTTTCTATAAAAATTTTGATATAGATCATCATCTACCTAATAATTTAAATACATGCATTCTGCATTGGCATCTCAAAAAGTGTTTCATTTTTATTCCTGGTAATATGAACCAAATTCTTGGAATTCAACAAATTTTTTTAAAGGTAAAAATCACTTGCTGGTGTATCACTAATATATATATATATATATATATATATATATATATATATATATATATATATATATATATATATATATATATATATATATATATATATATATATATATATATATATATATATATACCGGTATATTGTATCCT
This sequence comes from Armadillidium nasatum, assembly GCA_009176605.1. NCBI lineage: Eukaryota > Metazoa > Arthropoda > Malacostraca > Isopoda > Armadillidiidae > Armadillidium > Armadillidium nasatum. The sequence continues at coordinate 300,973 of SEYY01000301.1, forward strand.
AAGTAACAATATAAAGAAACCCACTTTGTTTTGCTTAAAGTAAATGAAATATGTAGCGAAGTAAATAAATCCATAGTAAAATTGTTTTATAATTAAATCATGTTAACTTTGTTTCTGAACCTATTCAGTATATATACCTCGTTACAGCACATTCCCTAACATTTGTGTAAGTTTGTGAAAATAGAAGGTGGTGCTCTTATTCTATATATTTACCTAAAATTTTGTCTTATTATTTGAAGTATGGTAATATTTTTATCATTCTCATATATTTTTAATTTTATTTACTAGATATAAGTAAATCAATTTTGTTTCATATTTTTATGAATTATTTTCAGTAACTTTAAAAAAAAGGTTTATTCGCCACAGTAGGCTGTTATTATTATTACCTTCATAGTAATCACTTATATGTAATTTATTATAAAATTATTAAAATTAAATAAACTTTAATGCAAAATACTATACTCTTATGCTGAAATATATTTTTAAAACTTAATATTCAACTCTAATGTTCTTCTAAAATGTAAACTGAACGTTCTTGTTTTTTCTAACATGATACTTTCTTATTTTTCAGATAAATAAATATTTATTTTAAGCATTCTTTATGACATCTTCAGGAGGGAGTAGCATAAGCCATTGGCGATTATTTTCTTTTCTTCGTAATTATGTATCAAAACTCAGTCCTTCAACAATTGAAAAGATTAATAAGGATATCAAGTCTATTTTATCTCTTCCTAAAAATTATGATACAAAACCCAAAGATGTAGTAGCATATATTAAGATTGAGACACCAGAGTCTCCTAAGAAGGAGAATACTAATCAAAGTTACCATGATGTTAAAAAAGCTTTAAGTTCACTTAACACTTATATGCCTCAACTGCCTCAAGTTTTGACACGAAATAACCAAGGGTCAGATGATACTCAAAAAGAATCCCTTCCCAAGTGGGTTAATAAAAAGAAAGATGTTGTTTCCAGAGGAAGCGTTGATGCAAGGACCAGGCATCTTGTTAGGGGACTAAATAATAATTTAAGTGAATGTACCACTCTTCATCGAATAGAAGATATATTTAATCATTTAAAAGAATATC